>JAPDSC010145204.1:0-10731 GCA_026290005.1 Latrodectus geometricus
AAATAAGTAAGGGAGAAAAGTGAGAAACAGTTAACATCCTTCCCATTGGCGGATGAAGCAAAGCCGAAATCTAGAACACTCCCCCAAAGAACAGGGGAAAGGGACAGGGAGACAGGACCATCGAAAACCTTCCTCATTGGACGTCTGCGTGGATCTATCAAAGTAACGCCCCTCTTTTGAAAATTTTTGGGTCTGGGAAACCGAAATTCAGTATTAAATTAAAAATGCTTTGAAATTAAAATATAGTTGCAATTACCACTTCAAATCTCTCTTATCTTTTAAACTTCCTTATTTCATTTTATTCTCTTACATTTTTACATTTATATATATCAAAATTTTATTTTAAAATAAAAAAAAACACACAAATAAAAGAACAAAAACATATACACTTGTGTATATACGAACAAAATATTCTCATATTATACATATAATTAATCAATGAAACATATACATATCTTTACTATTTTTATATTTTTATTATATTCTATTCTTTCTTCTTTCTCTTCTCTTCTTTCATTTATATTTTTTATTCTAAACTAATGAAATAAAAATCACAATTGCACCTTAAGGTAATTTCACTTTAGTGCTTAGTTTTTGCTCCTTCTAAAATGTGAATATTCCTTCGGGTGCCGCATTCTTAGAAATCTTTTTTCCAAGTCGACAAGTCCCACTCACACATAGCTAACTGAGTTCTGTGTCCCTGAGGTCGCCATTCTGGTTCTTTAAACCTTCTAATTTTTCTTCATTTGTTAGCAACCAGGGTTCACACTCTGTTTTACAGAGTCACTGAACGGTTGTGAACTTTGCTTTGTCTTTTTCCTGGCAGGAAAAAGTCTCTACTTTTCTTCAAATTTTATTCTTTCTTTACTCTAGATATGGCTAGTATAGAAACCGAATTAACCCCGCCCACTGGGTTGAATCTACCAATGGAATTTAAGGAGCCCAGTCTCCTAAACTACCAGCAACTTTACCTTGAGTTTAATTACGCTCAAGATTATAAAAACATAGATAATGAAAAAGATATTAACGAGGTTAAAAATTTCCTCGAAATAATAAGAACAAATACCAGCGTCATTTGTCCTATTAATGCCAAGACAACAGAATTCGGCTTATTTCAGCAGCAATTGTTGACCCTGGAACTCAAATGCCAGAACAAAATATTCCAGATGGAATGTAACGAAAGATTATCCGAACAAGTTAATCAACTCGCAATCAACAACACCGAAACCAAAGCGAAAAGAAAGAGGAAAACACCGCCTACTAAGACTACGGATACCAATTTAGTCACTCAGAACCACTTTAGCGTGCTCGAGGAGAACGAAACAAACGACGAACCTATGGCGCCATCTGTCGTCAAGGAGAGTCATGATAATAATATGGAAGTCGCTGCAGCTGCAGAAAATACTCAACAAAAATCAGGGAGGATTCCTCCAATCTTCATAGATGACAGAATCAATGCGAACAAAATTGTTACCGCACTAAATCAAATAGTAACGGTCCCTATGAAGGCTACCATTACTAGACAGCATGTCAAAATCAATCCCAAGTGTGAAGAGGACTATAGAGCTATCAACCAATACATTCTTAACAATAAAATTGAAGCTCACACTTATGAACTTCCCGGCGAGAAGACTATGAAAAAAGTTATTAGAGGACTCCCCTCTGATTATAATATACAAAAATTAACTGATGATCTTATCGAAGAAGGACTCTCAATTATGCAAATTTCACAAATGAAGAGAAAAAACGACGACGTAGCCATGCCACTTTTTATCGTGGAACTACATAAAAATGAAAGGAATAAACGTATTCATGACGTTGAATACATTGGTCATTTTAGGGTTACTGTGGAAACCCTGAGGAAAAAATCTAGCCCCGCGCAGTGTTATCGCTGCCAGGGGTTCTTCCACAACTCTAGATACTGCAATAGACAGCCTCGCTGCTTGAAGTGCGGAGACAGACACTTCACAAAAAACTGTCTAAAACCAAAGGACACAGATCCAAAATGTGCACTTTGTGAAGGAAAGCATACAAGTAATTTTTTGGGGTGCCCTAGAAACCCGATAAATATGCAAAACAGCCCCCCAGTGGAAAACTTCTGGGAGAAAAGGAAAAAATTACTGGAACAACAGGCCACGCCCACAGAAGACACCCAGCAACCAATAATATCAAAGAATCAACAACCTGTCCCTCCCACCACACAGGATATTCAAACAAACGATATTCCACTTAATATTACTTCAATATTAACAAATTTATCTCAGGAAATCAACAATGTATTTAAAAATTTAATAAGCCAAATTAACATCAGTAAAAATAATAATAATATCCATCATGGTTAGACAATCTATACTTAGAATTACCTCCTGGAATGCTGAGGGACTACGTCCCAAAATTAATGAACTAATCGATTTCATCAACGATTAGGACCCTGACATTGTGGGTATTCAGGAAACGCACTTGCAACCAAACATGAGAGCAAACATCCCTAACTACTGTTGCGTTAGGACGGACCGTCTAACTCACAGAGGAGGTGGAACTTTGTTGTATATCAAAACCAGCCTCAGGTTCGATACCCGAGACATTTACACATCTTCCATAGAGAACACCACTGTGGCCATTCATACTGAGAATAATAACAAACTTATTGTTTCATCTATATATCTACCCCCAAACAACATTTTGGATGAGCAAGACATAATTAACATCATGAACCAGGGTAATGCTGTGTTCATGTTTGGAGATTTCAATGCCAAACATTCCACATGGAACCCGCACAGTCGAGGCAATATACATGGAAATAAAATAAGAAACATATTGGACAACAACAACTTTGACCTGTTTGTGACTTTGACCAGATGAGCCAACACATTACAGTTATGGATATGCTACGGCAACGGTTATCGATTTTGGTATTTCCAAACTCAACACCATCTTCCAATGTCGAGCATTATCCGAGCTCTCTAGTGACCACAATCCAGTCTTATTTGATATTGGTCCTCATAATGCTATCCCACTCCACGAAAGATCCATAAGAACTACTAATTGGGACCTCTTCAGGACTAAACTTAACCAGTGCATCACAGGCAACCCAATCATCAACAACCCTGAAGAAATTAATAATGCAGTGGAACACTTCGAGACTAATGTTAAGAATGCTATTAATTACAGCAGTAAGATCAAAATTATATCCCACCAACACATCACTTTACCTATTGAAATCAAAAATCTAATCAAGAATAAAAATCGCATCAGGAAAAGGTGGCAAGTCACGCTTGACCCTAACATCAAAAGACAACTTAACTCTGCTCAAAAGGAAATTAAAATCAAACTTAACGATTTTCGTGACCAGCGTTGGACGGAATATCTTGAATCGCTCTATCCCGAAGATAACTCTGTCTACGATGCCATAAAGAAAATAAATAGAAAAGATTATACCCTTCCACCTATTAGTAGTCCTAGAGGAACTGTTTACACAAAAGAAGAAAAAGCGGAGGTTTTTGCAGACACATTATACGACACTCTTCAGCTGAACACAAATGCTTATAATAACAACATTATCTCACTAGTTAATAGGGGAACAAGGGAATACTTTGAAAACCACACCACGCCCACGTTACCACCTAAACTTACTTCTCCTAATGAAATCATCAACCTTATTCATGATCTGAAAGTAAACAAAGCAGCAGGCCCAGATGAAATAAAAAATATAATTCTAAAGAACCTTCCAATTAAAGCAATAGCTTATATTACCAAGATCTTTAACAGATGCCTCACCTTAAATTATTTTCCAAGGACGTGGCGTAAAGCCATCACGGTTTTCATCCCCAAGCCGTGAAAAAACAAAAAATTTCCCCAGAATTATAGACCAATCTCCCTTTTAAGCATGATATCTAAATTATTTGAAAGGATCCTTCATAAAAGAATTGTTGATTTCTGTAATAATAATCACCTAATACCAGACGAACAATTCCCCTCAGGGGGTTTACTTTCTTTAAGTAAACACGGGTGTCACAATCCCGAGGTACCCCAGTGATCTGTCCTCTTTTCTTTCTTTTCTTCTCTCCTCTACTCTTCTGCTTTTTCTTCCTTTTCTCCCTCATTGTGGTTGCCTCTTTCGAGGTTGAGGGCTCCCCTTGAGCAGCTGTCGCCGCTCTGTTGCTAATAGCTACTCTTGGGGACTAAATCACCCACGTGTTTGCCGTGCGTGGAGACCCGTGTCCCTGGAAAGGAGGATCCTGGTAATTGAGGCCCCCAGAGACCAACACATTACTTTGGCCTCTGCTTCAGGTAAACGGGAGGTGTGTTGTGGTCCTCAGCACATCAATCGGCTTTATGGATCAAGCGATCGGTACATCTGCTGGATGACTCGTTAAGGGTGGAGGCCATCACAGGGATGTACTGTGAGCGTATAGGACTTGGCTAGCACTGGTGCAGCTGGTCTGCATCCCCTTGTTGGACTCGGTGGTGGGTGGTGCAGTCAGGTCCCGAAATTTTAACAATATATTAATGGAGAATAAAAATATTTCTTTTCTCCCTCGGGAGCAATTGTTGGATAAATCGACTGTGAAATTTTTTATTATAACACGAAAAGAGGGAAATTTTGAAAATGTTTCCCCTTTTCTGATTCAAAAGGGAATATCGGGTACAGTAGGGGAAGTCAGAAATATAAAAAAACTGCGATCTGGTGAATTACTAGTGGAGGTTGCATCAGCAACACAATCCTCCATTATCTCCAATATGAGACTGTTGGCAAACATCGAGGTGACCGTCTCGCCTCATCGGAATTTGAATTTTTCTCAAGGAGTGATCTCTGCAAGGGATTTGTTAAATACGCCTACGGAAGAGATCCTAGAAAATCTAAAGGATCAGAAGGTCTGCGGCGTTAAGCGCATAACTGTCAGAAGAGATGGAAAGTACATTGATACGAAACATCTCATTCTGACATTTGCCACGCCAGACCTTCCAGAAAATATCAAAGTTGCATACATGCATTTACCCGTAAGGCCGTATATTCCTAATCCCTTACGTTGTTTCCAGTGCCAACATTTTGGACATTCAAAGAACTCTTGCAGGTCAAAACCTACTTGCGCTCGTTGCGCAGTAGTTGGCCACGAGAGTAGTAATTGTACTGCAAAAGAGGCGTGTGTCAACTGCAAAGGTGACCACCCCTCCTACTCTCGAAATTGTCCAATATGGGTTCTGGAAAAGGAGATCACTACTCTTAAGATAACAAATAAAATTTCATATCCTGAGGCCCGACGTATTGTCACATCTCGTACGCCAAAGTCTGGAGTAAGCTATGCAGCCGTAGCTAAAAAAGTCACCAGATCCAGTAGTACACAAACAGATTCAATTTCACTTCCCCTTGTTAGATTACCCATTTCACAATCAGAAAAGCCAAAAATTAAAACATCTCCTATTTCTAAAAAAGCTCCAACTTACAAATCTAAATCTACCAAGGCATACAAACTAAAATCTGCTAAAGAGGGCTCTATAAGACCCTCAATATCCACCCGCAAAGCCTTGTCCCTGGAAGCTGATGCGGTATCTCTACATCCCTCGGATGATGATATGTCGTTCGAGGAATGGATAGATGACTCGCCTTCCAGCTCCAGGAGAGGAGCTTCTAAAACTAAACAATAACTTCCTTTGTTTCGTGGAACTGCCATGGTTTAAGATCACATCTTGATGACATCAAGTCTATTACATCAGCTTATAACCCCGCATGCATTGCACTTCAGGAGACATTCCTGAAGTCTACAAATAACATCAATATGCGTGGGTTTCAATGCTTAAGAAAAGACTGTGGTGACGATGGCGCAGTGTCTGGAGGTGTTTGTATACTAACATCTAATGATTTTCCCAGCACTGTCCATCCATTAAACACTACACTACAGGCTGTAGCTGTGAGAATTCACACATCATGCTTGATTACAGTCTGTAGTTTGTATTTGCCACCACATGATGTCATCCGCCAAGAGGAACTTGATGATTTAGTTGATCAGCTGCCTAGTCCATTTTTGTTACTCGGTGACTTCAATGGCCATAATACTTTGTGGGGAAGTGTTGATATTAATTCTCGCGGTCGTCAGATAGAGAAATTTATTTCTGATAATAACCTCTGTCTGATGAATACCGACGAGAATACATACTTTCACATACCCACAAGAACATTTCACTCGCTTGATCTGGCCATTTGTTCTCCTTCACTTCTGCCATTGTTGAATTTAACAGTGGGGAACGATCTCTATAACAGCGATCATTTCCCACTCGTCATCTCCCAGACTGGAGGTAGTAGTGTACAGCAACGTGTACCTACTTACGTGTACAGTCGGGCAGATTGGACGCTGTTTACACATTTGGCAGTTGTTGATTCTACAATGGTCATGATCCAAAATATAAATGAGGCCGTTCAAAAGGTCACTGAGACAATTATATGTGCAGCTGATACTGCAATCCCTAAAAGTTCCTCCAAAACACACAGGCGATGTAAACCATGGTGGAATAAAGAATGTCAAATAACTTATAAGAGACAAAGGAAGTTATGGGGGTTGTTTAGGAGATACCCCACATCGGAGAATCTTATTGCCTTCAAGAGAGCAAAAGCATTAGCTCGTAGAGCTCGTCGTAGAAGTAAGAAGGAATCCTGGTCCTGCTATGTTTCTTCGATAACATCTTCAACATCCAGTAAGCAGTTGTGGAGAAGAGTAAAAGCAGCCAATGGAATTTACAGGGAATTTCCCATTCCCATTTTAAAAACCGGAGCTGCTATACATTCTTCTCCGAAGGAAATAGCTAACGTCCTTGGTGAAAGTTTTGCTAGTGTCTCAAGCTCCGACTCTTATAGTCCTTCGTTTTTAAGGATTAAGAGTCGTGCTGAGCAAAGACCAATTCATTTCAACCATGGACAAGCCTTACCCTACAACTGCGAACTTCGAATGTTAGAATTGAAGAAAGCTTTACAGCAGGCCAATAATACCAGTCCAGGACCTGACGGAATCAGCTATCAAATGCTTCGACATTTAAGTCCAGACTCCCTATTGAACTTATTGCATTTGTTCAATAGGATCTGGACTGAAAATGAATTTCCAACACTCTGGTGCGAAGCAATAGTAATTCCGGTCCTTAAGCCTGGTAAGGATCCTTCAGAACCTTCAAATTACCGACCTATAGCTCTGACGAGTTGCCTTTGTAAGACTCTCGAACGTATGGTCAACGCCCGTCTCGTACATGTCTTAGAAGAAAATAAATGTATACATGTAAATCAGAGTGGCTTCCGTAAAGGGAGATCCACTCTAGATAACATAACTTACTTGGAAACCCAAATCCGCAACGCATTCGTGCGGAGAAACCATCTGGTTTCCATCTTCTTCGACATCGAGAAGGCATACGACCGTACGTGGCGATATGGTATTCTCCATAAATTATATGATTTTGGCTTTCGGGGTAATCTACCGATATTCCTTCAGAATTTCTTACGCTCCCGAGTTTTTAAAGTTCGTATTGGACACCTTTTGTCCAATACTTTTAATCAAGCCGAGGGTGTTCCCCAAGGCTCAATTTTAAGTGTCACTCTTTTTAATTTGTTCATAAGCACCATTCTGCATAAAATTTCATCTCCTGTTTATGGCACACTTTATGTTGATGACCTGCAAATTTCCTGTCAAGGGTCAAACATGCGATTAATTGAGAGACAGCTACAAACAACTATTAATAAACTAGCTGCATGGTGTGCTGAGAATGGCCATACACTGTCTCCTAGCAAGAGTAAATGTGTCCATTTCTGCAAAAAGACTAGCTTACACCAAGATCCTACAATATACATTAATAGCACACCTATTCCCGTGGTCAGTGAGATAAAATTTCTCGGAGTGATATTCGATCGAAAGTTGACATTTCTTCCGCATGCTTTGCAGCTGCGGAGGAAATGCGAGCGGTCACTTAATATCCTCAAGGTTCTTTCGAACACATCTTGGGGTGCTGATCGCTCATCACTCCTTCGAATCTATCAAGCATTAATTTTATCTCGTATTGACTACGGGTGTGTGGTGTATGGATCGGCTAGATCTTCTGTTTTACGCAGACTGGACACTGTGCATCACTCTGCTTTGAGAATCTGTTCAGGCGCATTCCGCACATCACCCGTCCAGAGTCTTTATGCAATTTGCCAACAACTGCCTTTAGACCTGAGACGAATGCAGCAGTCTCTCAATTATTACGCTAAAATTATATCTGACCCTCAACATCCATTGCATTCGTTTGCTTCTGTTCCTGGTTTAAGTAGACTATATGATGCTAGACCCTTTAGCATTCCACCCTTCCTCACTCGTACAAAATCTTATTTACTTTTGTCAGACCTATGTGATGTCCGTTTCATTAAAACGGATATATTATCACATCCACCTTGGTATGATCCACAGATAAATATTATTAATTCATTTGCCTGTTTTAGAAAATCGGACACAAGTTCTACAATTTTCCAACAGCTCTATTCATCACATCGCTGTCAGTATTCTTCGTACACGCCAATATTCACGGATGGATCAAAAACAGCAGGACATGTCGGCTGCGGTGTATATATTAATGATATCTCTTATAGTTACAGCCTTCATGCTTCCTGTTCCATCTTCACTGCTGAAGCGACTGCGATTTCTGAGGCACTTCAGCTCGTGAATATTGTAAATTCCAAAAAGTTTTGCGTGTATACTGACAGCTTGAGTGTTTTAGAAGCGTTGGGGAATTTAAATATTTACTGTCATCCAATTGTGTCCAAGATTTTCCAGGCATTGGATTCCCTTGCTGGCAAGGGCTATGAAATAATGTTCTGTTGGATCCCAAGTCACGTAGGTCTTGAGGGAAATGAAAAGGCTGACGCAGCTGCCAAAGCTGGGTCACCTATAATTCAACCATCTGTCCCTCTTTTAGATGTGAGAAAGGGTGTGAAAAAGTTAGTAAACGGTCTCTTCCAGGAACTTTGGAGCATGCAGGTCACGAACAAATTGTGTGCCATATTTCCATCTCTCACCACATTATCAGTTTTACCTTTACGAAGTGCGGATGTCCGTTTGACTCGCCTTCGTATAGGTCACACACGTTTCACACATAGACATTTGTTTCTTAGCGAATTAAATCCTTGGTGTGAGACGTGTGATGAACCATATTCAGTAAATCATATTTTAATTTCATGTAAAGATTTTAACAACGAACGTTTACTTTATTTTAAAACTAATTTTATTACTTTATTTGATTTGTTAGGGGAACCACCCCACAGAAATCTATTTGCCTTTTTAAGGGCAATAGGTTTTTTACATTTTATCTAATGTTTTACATTTTAGCATTGTAAATACATATACACTTTTAGATTTTATATATACACTTTTAGATACAAATTTTTAGACTATTATATACACGGATTTTTGTTTTTTAATATATTTTAATGTTGTTTGGGTTTTTTAAAAACTATATCTAAAAAAAAAAAGAAAAAAAAAAAATTTAGCTTGGCGCAGCATGTCCTCTTTTGGACCTTGTGCCATAAAACCCAACAAAACAAAACAAACAAACCAGACGAACAATTTGGTTTTAGGAAAAACCACTCCACCACACATCAGCTTCTGAGAGTTGTTAACTGCATCTTAGAAGGAATGAACCAGAGGTACAGGACTGCAGGAGTCTTCTTGGATATCAAACGAGCATTCGATAAGTTGTGGCACAGAGGGCTCATTTATAAGCTTATCAAGTGGAATTGCCCTGCGTACATTATCAACATTCTTAATCACTACCTCAGAAATCGCAGTTTTGTTGTTAAAATCCAAGACACTTTCTCACAGCCGAAAGCAGTCAATGCAGGTGTTCCCCAGGGGAGTGTACTGGGTCCACTTCTATACTCCATCTATACAAGTGACATCCCAAAATCAACGGACGTCATGGTTTGTTTATTTGCCGACGATACTGCGATTTTGGCACAGCATAACAACTTAAAATTCCTCAGAATCAAAATCCAAAATTACCTAAATGCACTTCAATCATGGCTTGATGACTGGAGAATTGAACTGAACATAGAAAAAACGGATGCAATAAGTTTTGCGAAAGGAAACCTTCGTCGCTTCCCGAAAAAACTAAAAATTAAAAATCAAGAAATAGAATCGAATAATAGAGTTAAATACCTAGGAGTCATTCTGGACAGCAAAATTACTTTCAAACCCCCCCCTCAGGGGGTTTACTTTCTTTAAGTAAACACGGGTGTCACAATCCCGAGGTACCCCAGTGATCTTTCCTCTACTTTCTTTTCTTCTCTCTTCTACCCTACTGCTTTTTCTTCCTTTTCTCCCTCATTGTGGTTGCCTCATACGAGGTTGAGGGCTCCCCTTGAGCAGCTGTCGCCGCTCTGTTGCTAATAGCTACTCTTGGGGACTAAATCACCCACGTGTTTGCCGTGCGTGGAGACCCGTGTCCCTGGAAAGGAGGGTCCTGGCAATTGAGGCCCCCAGAGACCAACACATTACTTTGGCCTCTGCTTCAGGTAAACGGGAGGTGTGTTGTGGTCCTCAGCACATCAATCGGCTTTATGGATCAAGCGATCGGTACATCTACTGGATGACTCGTTAAGGGTGGAGGCCATCACAGGGATGTACTGTGAGCGTATAGGATCTGGCTAGCACTGGTGCAGCTGGTCTGCATCCCCTTGTTGGACTCGGTGGTGGGTGGTGCGGTCAGGTCCCGAAATTTTAA
>JAPDSC010145210.1:0-11646 GCA_026290005.1 Latrodectus geometricus
CAATTATATGTAATTTCCTTGAAAATCTGAAAATGAATCGTATTTATTAAGATATTATATGTGATTCAAATGAATGATTAAATTTTTATTTATATCGTCCTCAAATTTTTATTTGTATCATTCTTAACTGTAATCGGACGTAAGTGTGATTAATGATATACTAAATTATATAACTAATAATTGTATGTTAATATCAGTGAGTAAAAGAGTAATAAAGTTTATTCAGATACTCCAATGAGATTATCTAGATTATTAGATAAGGCATGTTTCAATATTTTATTTAGGGCAAAAAAAAAAAAAAATGCTAAGACTATTTTAAAAAATTTACCTTGAAAATATGAAAATGTTAGCAGTGAAATGTGTAAGTTCATTCACTAAAAACAAATAAATTAAAATTATTTAATGAAGTAATTAAAAATAGATATATGTCATTACTTCATTAAGTAATTTACAAATTGCTTACAAATGTAAGGTAGAAAAATATAAATGCATTTATGGAAATAGGCTATGCGTGTAAAGTGCATACTAACCTGATGTGTTTCAGGAGATCAAAATGCTCAGCATACTGCATAAAATAGTTAAACATTTTGCTGTTGTGCATGAAGTTCGGATATTCCTTAGGAGGAGGGAAATCACTGAATGCACTCCATTCCTTGCTAGTGTTGATGACTGTTGTCCTCATCACAGAGGCCACTCCTTCGATATCTTCTTCGTGATACCTCCACAAGCCGCCGATATCATTATTCCTCTCATAGCAAACTGGTACGAATCCCTCTTCCTTGCAGCTTTTGATGGCTGTCAAACCACTCGGACCAGCACCAATGATCGCGACTTTCTTCTGCTTTTCCATTTCTGTAAAATAAGAGAAATGTATCAGAAGAAACTACATTTTTATCTTCCTCTTTTATAATGAAATAAAGAGACCATAATGATCGAAGTGAGTTTGATTTACAAGCAACTAAATTTAGTTTCTGTTTACAAGTCATCTTTTTTAATTGATGGTGTTTAATATCTATCCCATCGTTTCACAACTCTTACAAAAGATCTTTCATATGTTCATGTCTAATATGAGATATCTTTTAAAAAACTTTATCTTAAAAAAGAGGGCAACCATTCTTTTTTTCACCAATAATTAAATGGAAAGAGTTGCGAGTAAATGAACATAAAATTTTAAACCCGTCTTCTGTTATGTCTGATATGAAATAACAATACTATAATTTAATTAATAACTAAAACATTCCAATAATTTAGTTCAACATATGCAGTAAAACAATAAAATTTACAATGGTTTCATGTGTATGACCATAAGCATGAGAATACATGCAGTTGTTTATAATTATACACGTCCTTCTATTTATGAGCATGTGGAAATGCTTATGAACATATTTATTCATATCCATGGTGTTCATATTCATGTGTAGGTAGAATAAGCAAGTATCTTTATGAACAGAACTCTACTGCTTTCATAGACATTTTGTTGGGTTATAAAATTGAAAAATACAATATAGTAAAAAAAGATAGGCTCAAGTTTATTTTGAGCCTATATTTTGTCTATATTTTAACACTCTATTGTTTCAATGTTTGTGATACAATTATTGTACAATAAACGCGCGCGCGAGCACACCTTACCTCAGCAAAGATGTTCTTATTTACAGATCAGGTAATAATATCTTTATTTAATATGATTAATTTAACTAAAAATAAATATATAATGAAAAAAAATTTTCACAAAAGATCTAATGAAAAGATAAAATCCAAAGTCTCTTTTTTATGGTGTTTCCATTTTACGAAAAATTATTTTTAAGTAATATATTTTAGCATTTTAAAGTTAAATAATTTTGGTTTGATTAAAATGTAGCCTTAATGAGGTCGTGACAGCTTGGTGTATCACTCTTGTGATTGGTAAATAGAAGATTCGAAACTTAACCCAGATGAACACCATTACCTTGAGAGACTCTATGCAGGTTGAAAGTTCTATAGAATTCATTGCCCCTTAGTTAGTAAGACATGTTGTGGAAAACAGCGTATCACTCCAAGTGTTGACCTTGTAAATTGACCATAGCTAAAAGTAATTTGGCTGCTTTTAATAGTTTAGGTCGACAGAAATCAACATCTGGGATGCGTATTACAATAATCTATCATTTAATTAATAATATAAATTGCTTTTCAACGATATAGGGTAGGAAAATATTCATTATGGAGTTGTTTTAATTATGAATCCCATTTAATTAAAGTAAACATCAGTCTCAAGCTATCAGTTTCTTCCATTTGTACTTTCTATGGGACAAAATGATCTGATGAAATGAATTTAATCTTTGACAAAAATTTGCAATATTATTTTTAAACGAAAATTACTAAATAGCCATTGATTTTTCAATGGTCTTTCATTAAAGTTTCATAAAATCAATTTAAAAAATTTGTAAGAATTCGGTTTTGATTCATTATTTGTTTTCTTCCTGGTTAATGTATACAACCAATGATTTGAGTAAACATTCTAAGTTTTTTGTTCCATGTTTTTCTCGTATAAAGTAATCGGTTAAAAAATTAATTTTGAGCTTTTTCTTATGTACTGAAGATCAAGAATTCTTGTTCTTTTTTATCTCTAAAATAAAATTTCCACTTCAAGAACATTAACTTAAATTATCGAAGTAATTCAGGAAATCTAAGCACTAAATTAAATACCCCTTCACTAAAGAAAACATTGACGAAATCGAGGAAACTTTAATTATATTATAAGAAACAAAAAAAATTATATCTGAAATAAATTTTAAGAAAAAAAGGTTTTGAAATTTCTATTTGTAAAATTAAGTAGGAGAATTAGTGTATATATCTTTTTAATAAAAAAAAAGTAAAATTTAAGACATTTTCATATAAGAATACATGTAAGAAAAAAATATATCACAATGCGCTTGTTAGAATGTGCATTCAAAACTTGTTAGAATTTCAATTCCTAGCATAATCATAATAATTTTAAAGAAAAATGGTGTTCTAGTGTCATGAAGATAGGCTGTTTTTTTATTTTATTCGTATGAACATTTTCGTCCAGAAAATCTCTTTGAACATTAAAAACGCTTAAAGTCCATTGTTCCTTCACTGCAACTGTGCTGGTAGAATGGTGCCAATGTTATCCACTTCGACACTTAATCATTGTCCAAAGTTACAAGGTGGTTAATTATGTTTAGTGACTGTCAAAAATAAGCATTTGTGGAAATACATTACATAGAATGGTTCTATTACTTAATCATTAGATTATTCTTTCTTAAGTCTTAATAGAGTTTTGAACTATATTTAAGGCTTTGATTTTCCCATAAAAGCATTTTTTTATTGTTTGGAATAAATTAATGAAATTATGCTAGTTTGCTTGCTTCATAAGTGCGAAAAAAAATTGCTTTCCTCGTCAATACAATAAAAAAAAAAAAAAAAAAAAAAAAACTATACATTGAAAATGTTATCGTAGTCTGAGTAAAAAGCAACATCAATAAATATAATTTATTACATAGGTTTAAAATAATGATAAGAACTTATAACATATTTTACACAAAAATATATACAAATTTATAGTTACGTTAAGTGAAATTGTTTCTTACTACTCACTTAAGTATCTCGGAGAATGTCCCGCACACAATAGTTTGTACTCTGAATGGTCTGTCAATCAGGTTGTATCTATTTGATAAATGTTATACACGCGAAGAAACTTTTTTTTATCAATTGGAACCTGAACTTTGACGTGAATGCACTAAAATAATTAAGAAATGCACAGCATAGACCGCGTGACTGATAAATGATTCTTTTCTACGTCATTGTCTTATCGAGTTCTATTTCGGAGTAGAAGGATAACGGAGCAATAATTTTAATGGAGCAAATTTAAAAATTGGACACTTACTCACAATAAATCAAAATTAAACAATTTCTTTTGTGTTAAAATTATTCCATTTTTGTTATATTCCATTTCGCTGAGATATAATGAATTAAAATGTTTGATTTTACGAGGAACTATATCTTTTTGAAAGCAAATAGTTACAGTCATATTAAATATTCTTGTAAAAATGATATGAAACTTAAAACTATCAGGGCTGGTTCTAAAAGTGAATTGGGTAAGCTCTAATATACAACTTACAGGTTTGCTCAAAAAACAATTTGAATCATAATTGTAGAATGACAAAATAGCAAGTTTTGCTATCAGTAATTATATACCAAAATTATTTTGAGTTTTACTAGCCACATCATTCGTATTGAATAATACACATTATTAATAAATCATAGTATGCTATAAGACAAAAAGTTATCATGTTCATAAATAAATATAAAGAAGCGAGCTTGTTATTTTTGTGTTGTCCTGATTTTTTTATGGTATGTCTAGTACATTTTTTAACTAGATTTTTTAATTTCTCTAAATTGAAACAATATGCAAGCTATTTGAAAAATAGAAAATTTGTGATACACAATAATGACTATATTAATTATGACAAAATTTTGAATTTAATAATCTTATTACAGAATTAATGATTAATTTATAGTGTCTTCAAAATAATGATCTTGATAGCTATTTAATAAAGAAATAAAATTACAAGAGCATATTAAGAAATACATTTTGTATTTTCTCTTCTAATTCCTCTAATTCTTCATATCAGAATTTATAAATAAAGGTAAAACTCCATGCAGGGAAGCTAAGTCCTTTAACTCAACAGTTTGCGATTCGGCAGCATTCGAATTCCACCTCTGTTGTAGGTGTTTCAACTTCTCAACTCACTTTAAATTATAGGTGCAGGGAAAATGCGCCCTTGTTTTCAAAAAATGGCCGCACAATGTTGAGCCAAATCATGCATAGGTTGCACGGAGAATAAAACTTACATTTTATAATGTATTATAAGGAGTCAAATTCACATTGGCGATATTTTTCTGAACACAAAAGATGTCTTAAGCGTTCCAAAAACAGAGGTCATTTTATAAGTAAACGCATAAAAATATTATTCCAGCATTTAGAGCTTTCTTCCTGCAGAGTTTGAATAACTGAGGATTCATCATCTAGAGAAGTATAAAAATACCCCAAATAATGAGTCAAATAGATGATGACTTTTCCATAACTCAGCTTGTATTACGTAAAAAGGCCGTTTCTATTTGAAACTATGGTGGATAATTGACATATTACTAATCTAAAACTCATCTTTTTCTATTCGGAAGAATTATATATATATATATATATATATATATATATATTATAATCTTTTCGAATATTTTTTTTATATTTTATATTTAATAATAAATATTTAAAATAAGTGATATAAAATGTAAGTGATATGCAATAAAAAATTAACAAAAGAACAAAATAATTTTTTTTCATTGCAATGTATTGCAAATATTGTGGAAAATCACAAATTCAAGATAAAAAAATCAATTAGAAATTAAAATCGGTTAACATTTTATCATGAGAAATTATATTTATGACTGTGATTTATTTACATGTAAAATCACTAACAATTGATTTTGTTATTAAATATTTTGGACAGTAAAATCGAAGTTGAAAAATAGTAAAAACTTTACAAGTATGATTCATGGTTAAGTAACAGCTGGACAAAACGGCTTTTCTAATGTCCTCTGTATTTTGAAGGAAATTTTAGAAAATTTATTTCGCTATGTTTAAATAATGTACATCAACTGCCCGGTCTTCAGAAAGATTGGGGGGGGGGGGCTCAAATAGCACTGTGAATAAATAAAAAAAATTAAATTTTGAAATTAATTTTAAGAAAATTTCATACTTTAAAGTTTTTATTCTTGGCAATGTGATTAAGCAAGAAACAATAAAAGAAAATTAAACTGCAGTTGTGAAATATGGTTCTTGCTGCTTGTTCCTAAGTCCAAAACACCAAATGAGAAAATTTAAAATGAAATCTTATTTTAGGTATGGTAAAAAAAAAGCATAATACACTTCTGTGTGTAGATGAGAAGTAGTTAGTATAATATTTCTCACACACACACAAATCCATAAGAATAAATAAACTGAAAGCGTTATTGACCATAATGTCTTAAAAAGTCAGTCACTTTATTCTAAGGTGTTGTTACAAACTCCAGTTGTAAACCTCAAGAATGAAAACCGAAAAATACTTGTAAGACTTAGTATAGACACCGTTTCTAAAAAAAAATTCTATCTGGAAGATATAATCAAATTTTTAAAGTTCGAAAAATATAGAAAAATCAAATTGAGATACACAAATTGTTTGGAGATCTATCTCCAGCAAGAAAAGTATTTTTCAATAATAAATTCTTTTAGCAAATACTGATGAAAATTTAATTATAAAGTAACTTTCTTAAAACAGTTAATGATTTGGGATCATATCCTAAATGGCCCTTGGATAACTGAATTAAGAGAATATAAATTTCATGTAAGTGACTCTGACGATAGTTCTCTTAAAGTCAGCGATAAAATTAAATTGTTTCTTATGGAGAAATGATGTAATCAGCATGTTCTAGATTTGAAGTAACAAGTTTTTAGTAGAGTTGTCCTGTTGCATTTGAAACATGTCTGAGATGGAATAATGCTGGTAAGATAACTGTTAAAGGTTATTTATATTTCATTGCATTCTTTCCATTTCAAAATTTTCAATTGAAGTCCTTTAAATAGCGTAATATTCCCGGGAGTTTTAAAGTATGATAATTATTCAAAAATTTTGTTAATAAGCCAATAATTTTGGAGAACATTGAGAATTTAAAGGAAATAAACTCAACCAATTGTATTGAATTGTTTTGCCTGATATATAGAGAGCGAAGTGAAGTAAACTACGTCAAACAGCGATTCGAAAAATGTCAGTTTTATCTTCTAATACGAAAATTATCACCTTCAGGTAAAAGTCAACTGATGACTTTTTACAAGTAATGTAAACACGTTTTTTAATAAATAAAGTAAGAACAGAAAATATTAATAAATATTTTCATTTCCATTTGTAAGAAAAATAAATCTCGGAAAAAAAGATTTAACCATAAAAATGAATACATTATTTAGCGATTGTAATGATGAAAGTAAATGATTTTAAAAATTCTTCTCTCAATAATGATCATTTTTAGCAGATACTTTCGAAGTTATAAAAGGTTAGTTTAACGAGCATGATAAACTAAATGCAAATTAATCATAAATGATGAAATTATTGTTTAATAACGATAATTCAAATATTCATTAAAAATCAAAAATAAAACTAAAGTGTTCCCAAAATTTACACTTTGAAATGAAATGCAAAGAATTTTTTTGTTTTACTTTTATACAACATTATAAACAGCTGTGTAGACTTCAAAAGTTTCTATCAAATTATGATTGAATTCTTTCTGAAGTACAAAATTTTATTGCTTAACTATTTAATGTATGATAAATAATTTTACATAATTTCTAATTTAATGAGAAAAACATAGTAAGTTTGATAATTCGAAATTGTTTTAAATTCAAATTTCATTGTTATGACAGACATGCATGCACGTTCACAAACACACTGAAAAAAAAGTTTGAAATTCTATAGTCATTTTCAATATTAGATAAACTTCTAATATATAAAATTACGTAATTTTTTATTTTGATTTAATTGAAGCTCAAAAAACTTTCAAATACGTTATTTCTTATGAGGAAATATGTAAGTTTCGACTTCTGAGAAATTAGAGCAGCTATTTAGACTTATAATCTAATTTTCTATTTAAAATGAAAAATTAAATACAATGCTGATTTAAAATTTACTATAATCTATCTATTTTTCTATGTTTCATTAATTAAACTTTATTTTTAAAGAATAGCTTCAAATTTAAAAAAAAATATCCATATAAAAATATTAACTGGAGAACTATATTTCTTAATTTATGTATGATATATATTTTATACTTATTCACCTATTTTCTTAATTTTTAAATATAAAGTAAATAACTCAATATGATGTAATTACATATGCTTAAAAATATAATTACATATGATTTGGCAAAGGTGTAATAAGAAAAATACAAAAATAGTAAAGCTTTTATAAATTTTTTTCACACTGATATTTTTGTTATTTATATTGAATCTCTGATTTATATTGAATTACTAATTTATATTATCTAATTTATAATGAATATTATTTAAATGATTCTCGGTTTTGAATTGTCACATATGAGAATATTTTGAAAACCATTACAGCAAATGATATATAAAAGAAAAGCAATAGGACAAAATATATTGAATTTAACAAACATTTAATATGAAAATTAATACATATATTTCATTGATAAATTTAAGTATTTAACAGACACCATAATGAAAGCTATATGTATTTTAATGGCTACGTTAAAATTATTCTACATGATTTGTAAATACATATTTACAAGAAAGTTGCACTTAAAAAGAAGTACAGTTAGAGTAAAAAATAGACAAATAAAGTGCAATATTTGCGAAGAAGTTACTGCGTTTATAAATAAGTAATTTTTATGTTTATTCTAAAATATAAATCACAATTATTGAATTGTGAACTAGTTGCTTTCAGCCTTTTTGTCAATAAAATGAATATTTGTACCACAATTCTGTTGCTGTGACTAATTACAAAAGTTACTTAAATAATTTTTATTTTAATGCATTTATTTTCTGAATATTAAAAGAAGAAAAAGTCAGAGATACTAGAAAAAGATTTTCAAAGTTCATATGCATTTTAAATAAAGAAAAGTTTTTTATTTATGGAAAAAAATATATGCTGTTCTTACGGGACATTTAAAATGCACTGTTCATTCAAATTAACTTTAAAAATTACTTTAAATTGAAAGCTTGACGTTTATTTTACAATTAAAAGGTTTAATGAAGTAAAACATTTCTATATTAAATAAATTAAACACTTTCCAAAAAAATGTCATGCTGCATATTTACGAAATCAATGTTCTGGAACACCCATTCTAAAAACAAATTCATCACAATACGTTCTTATCAATAAAATTGTAGGTGGAAAACTTACCTGCTAGTTTCTTGGGTTCAGTTCTGGTTTCGGTCTTGCATTGGAGTGGCATGACCACAGCTGAGGTCATCTCATGGGGGGGGGGCATGGGACGACCTAACTGCAAGAGCACTTGATCCCAGAGTATCGGTTGGCCTGCCCAACACCTCCTAAGTGCTACTCTAGGAGGTGTCGGCCTGCCACATTGGATGGATGTGCGTTCACTCCAACATGCGTTCCCTGGGTTATAAAAGCAGCCAACTTTTCCTGGCTTTTTATTATTATTATTATTATTATTATTATTAATAAAAATCTATATTGATAAAATCATTTTAAGAAAAACGAATGAGTAGATTTTTTTTATTTTCTTACATAATCTTACATTTTTGTAATTTTATTCAAAAATTTTATTTTTTTTTTTTATAATTAAGTAAATTTGTTATTACAAAGACTGACATTAAATTATTTTAATATAATTATAAATGATTTTATAGTACTCGTATAATATTAAAATTTTTTTACACAAATCACACACACACATAATTATTCCTAGAATAAATTGCTTCTTATGTTGCACGTAATATTTTAAAATTTGCATTTGTGTTCAATTCTGTAAGTGTTTGAGAGATATGAGAATAAAAATTATTCATTATATATTAAATGCATCATGGATAGAAATCTCATTAATATCTAAGAAATATAATTATTGTAATAAAATTTAATTTCTGAATCAATTTTTAGTACTTTTACTTTGTCACTTCTAAGTAATTAATTATATTATGTGTAAAATCTTTTTTTTTTCTCTAAAATATAAAAACTATATATCTTAAAACTAAAAAAAAACTGTCTAAGTAAATTATGTACCTTTCTTATGCAATCAATATATTAAATTCACTGGGAAGATTATTTAGACTCTTTATTTAGTTACTTAAAAAAATCTATATTTTAAAAGCAGTGGTATTTTTTTTCTAAAATAAAATTGTACAAGAAGAAAAAGAATAATCTAAAAATAAATCAAATATCGCAAAAAAAATTATACCTTAATTTAACATTAATAGGGGAGAATTCCAGTAATAGACTAAAATGCTAAAATTTTTATCAGCACATTTTTTTCCTATTTTATAGGAAACATTAATATTTAGAAATTTGACATACAGTTCAAGTTAATAATAATTCTTAAAAACTAATTTTAGATGTAATTCTTCTGCAAGATATTCACTAGATGCTTTACATATGAAATAAACACGTAACATAAATATTTTTTTCACAGTGAAATTCTCAAAGCATTTTCAAATGGTCATTAGTTTCTATGAAAATTGAATTAAATTAACTCAGTTAGTAAATAATAAATTCCTGGCGTCATTTTTTCTAAAATCTTCTTGATCCATCTTCACACACACACACACACACAATGCAATTTTTTTTTATCTTAAATCCACTTTACACTCAATTAACAGTAAATATATATTTTTACTTAAATTTAATTTTAAATTTCAATTGCATATTTTTACTGGTATTCTGGAAATCACAAACGAATTAAATAAAATTTTACTTCAATTAAAATGTTAAATTTAAGTCCGAATTTTCATTTCTCCTATTGTTATTTGTAAATAAAAATAGAGTCAATGTAAAATGTGATGTCGCAGAGTATTTTTAAATAGATTCTCTATTTTTGAAGGATACATAATAAAACTTGTTAAAAGAGATCTTAATCACTACGCGATAGTAGACCGGGTTTTTCAGAAGAATACTTCACAAAAAAAAGATAAGTGAAGAATTGTCATTGTAAACTTTAAACTCGATATGGTATTATACTTTAAATTCTTAAAATCTACTTCTCTGTGTGTGATATTATGTATATTACTCTTAATCTGATAATTTACAAATAAGCTTGTTCAAGTGCTTTTCTTGACTCACGTATCACAAATGGTTTAATACAAACTCGCGATTCCTTGAATAATCTAAAATCCCTGAAGAATTTGAATTAGAGAAATTATCTTCAGTCTGTAGAATCCTAAATTGATTAAATTTCTTTGACATTCCTGAGAAGTTTAAGTTGAAAGATGTTTATTCAGTCAATCTTTTCTGAGAAAATTGAATAAATTAAATTTAGTACTTAGAACTCACACAATTTAGTAATTTTACTAAGTCTTATATCCTTAAATCTTTTCTGCATCATCTTCAATTCATTACTTTTATCCTATATTCTAATCCTTGTACTCAATAAAAATAACTCTTTTAATTGAGTAACTATTAAAAGCAATTTAATTATGCTTCAATTTAATTTTTAATTTCATTTGCACATATTAGTAATGTCCTGAAATATTACATTAACTTTTTAAATTACCTTCAATTAAAATAGTGAATTTAAATTAGTGATAGTGTTTTAAATAGTGAACCAAAATGAGCTTTCCTTTGTTCAAACTTTTTGACTTACGATAAAATTGCTGCTGTAATTGCATATCAATAATAAATTAAATAAATTTTAATTTAAGTGCTTTCTTTTAAGATTATTAATAATAAGAATATAAAGTTATTCAGTGAAATCCTTGATTGTCTACATGCGCATTTACAAATACAATGTATTTGTATTTTTTAACGCGTATTTTTGTTGCATATCTTGTTTTAAACAAGATGCTAGAATCAATTCATATTAGTTAAAATTTATTAATTTATTGAATTTGTATGCTTTACTAATGAGTTGTATACTATGAGTTTC
>JAPDSC010145210.1:11746-38977 GCA_026290005.1 Latrodectus geometricus
ATATATATATATATATATATATATATATATATATATATATATATTAAGTAAGATACATTTAATCGATAAAGATAAAACAATGAAGAAACTATACAATTTAATATCAGAAAAACAAAATCAGAAAAAAAATCAAGAAAAACAATAAAATATAATTAAGGAAAGAGCATAAGGACCTCGTCTTCATCAGAAGGGAGATGGTCAGCTGTGCAAAATAGACACCTTTTGAAAAGGGTGTCTATTTTGCATAGCTGACCCTGATGAAGACGTGGTCCCTATGCTCTTTCCTTAATTATATTGTTTTTCTTGATTTTTTTTCCTGATTTTGTCTTTTTGATATTAAATTGTATAGTTTCTTCATTGTTTTATCTTTATCGATTAAGTGTATCTTAATTAATCTATATCGGCATTTCACACAATAGCTGCTTTTGCGCAGATATGATTATCTATTATACTTATTTATTTGATGTTGTATTCGTTTTTTCTATACATGGTATTATATATATATATATTATACTACATTCATTTATACTACTAACATTGCACTCAGACTAATGAATACAACACTACATAGGTAGTATTTTTAGTTGTGTAAGCAGTCATATACATCAGTTTCCTTATTTAAAATAAAACTGATATATGTTTTTTTAAACATATTTTCAAAGTTGTTTACAAATAATGCTTATAATATTATGACAACTTGAACTAACTTCAAGCCAAATTTTAAAATTTGGCAAAAGTTAGATATAATTATACTTTTCAAAAATAAATGTAATTTTACTACATATTTTCTATATTTAAATTTTATTTTATAGTTAATAATAATTTCTTGTATGTTCTTATGTACACATTTGATATGTGAAAACATACAGTAATATTTGAAAAATATTTGAATTTATATGTCTACGTAACGATTTTTATAAAATATAAGGAGCCTGCTTTTGAGTCTGTATGAGGCCATATTTCCCAGCGCAGAACTAAATGAAGAGTAAATATTGGCATGCCGAATTCTATATAGCTGTGCATCTGCTTGAGGTGCTTATCGATCTCTAAGGGTTGAATACATTTCCTTTAATTATCTTGAATGTAGAACCCGCGGCATTCTTCCAGGTATTGATATGTTAGGGAAGGAACATTTCTCGGATTGGTACAATGCAGATTCAGGATCTAGCAGAGTCCTGTGAATTCAGTCTCATGCATAATTTTACAGAAAGGAATTTTGCATTCTGCAGTTTCACACGAAACCTTTGTCAAGCATAAAATGTTGTATATAATATGCTATAGCGTATGTTATTTGTGTATTAAAGCTTACAAACGTAAGTGATTTATGCAGCAATATTTGTGATATATTGCTTTACGAAAACTTTACAACTCGAGAAAATGGTCTTACATAAAAATGGAACATCTATACAAGCTTTATAAAAAATATTGAATACTACCAAGCATCTACGTGCATTCTGAAAGAAAGATATCCATCTTCTTTGTTGAAAAGATTTTATTAGCTTTGATTTTTGGAGCTTTTATTCCGAAATGTACAATCTTACTATCTGACATACAATAATGACTCAGTCTACAATATGTTTCATAAGTAATAAATGTATATATTATATGCATTCCTTTCAGTTTTTTCACTTTTATAGATACTTAAACATAAAGACTTATTTCAGAAAATTATTATATTTTAAGGTATGAAAAATTTGCTGCCTATTTTTTCATGAACATACCCTTTTATTACAGATAATGTGCCATTTTTAAATGAAATATTGTCGCATTGAGTTGCAAATGAAAATAATCAATGAATAGTATTTATTTTGGGAAAAAAAAACTTTGCATTGATCTCAAAATTGAACTTATAAAACACATTGAAAATAATTTCGAATCAATTTTTTATGGTTATAGTGTATGCAATCAATAAAAAATAAATAATTTGATAATGAAAATATCCTATTTCTCGTATCTCCAGCTGACTCATAGTTAAGATGTATCATGTTTTCTTAACTTCACAAATGCAAATAAGAGGACTAGCAAGATTTTCAACACTTTTTTTACAGCCTAATTAAACTTAATTCCCTTTTTAAGGAAAACCAATCCCAAACTCCTTTTAATAGTTTACATTTACTAAAACCAAACACATCTTATTACATAGAGTTTCTAAAATTTAATTGGAAAATGACTGTGTTTCAAACTATCAATGGCATTGAAAACTTAAAAGGTAATCGTTTATTGCCGTTAACCCCGAATTAAATCGAGTTCATCAGATAAAAAAAACATCAGTTGAAGTTTAAAGAAATTGATAGATGCTAAAATGTAAGTGGCATCATTTAATTGGTTATTTCCAATTTCAGTAAGACGTAATTTTTTAAAAAATAACAAATTTTATTTATTTTACTCCTGACGAAAATGCATTATTTTTTCTGCAACGAAACAAGTTTATTTTCCTTAATTGCTTTAATAAAGTAAAATTACGATAATCATAAACTAAAATCGAACGATAAACGTATTGCAAATGTTATTTTTTTATTGATGATCTTGACAATGAAGACCGTAAAAAATAACAATACCAGTTAAAATTCTCTTTATACATAATCGAAAAGCAGAGAGTATGAATTTCATTACAATCATTGATAAAGGACTTTTTATTAACAAGAGGGTTGTAAATAATAGACATCTTAGATTTACAATAATTTGTACAAAATGAGAAGTTGAACATTTTATATTGCGAATAAGTGTTCGTTGTCATCTGGACTTTCCATTTAATTTTCAGTTATAATAACCTAAAAAGTGGTGGTGAGTTGTCTAAATGATTAGCTTTCTGGCATTCAGAATAACAGTTCATGGATTCAATTCTCATCCTGAGGGCTGTTATTTTATAATAGTTCCCACAGGCTCTGATCAAATGTTCTTTTGCTTTTAAAATATCCATTCTTGAGTAGTAAAATCTACAAAATTCATTTTAAACGTTACATCAATCACTCTGAAGGTAGCTCAGAAAGCCTCAAAGTAAAATATCATCTTAGCTATTTCTATCTTCTCAGTACTTCAATTTTTATTTTTAAACTGATGTTTACTTTTAAGCCGGCCAGTGGCTTAGTGGTTAGCGTTCCTCACCCCTGTCCGAATTCCGGTTTGGGCATGAACGTTTCCTCTTCTCTCTCTCTCTCTCTCTCTCTCTCTCTCTCTCTGTTTTATCGTTTCTTTATCTGAGATGATGAATGAATGTGGCAAGCCCTATAAACTTGTTTGTGGTGGTGTGACGTGGGCAATGTTACTCGTACCTCCATGACTTGGTTACAGGTATCCATCGGGTATGCTAAAATGAGTTGCAGTTTCCGGTCTTGTTGTGGGTGACGGGTTCTGTCACCCAGTGTCCCACCATTAGAAAAAAATATTTACTTTATTTAAAAAAAAACTATTTATATTCAAAATTCGTTATCACTCCATAAAACAAAAGACAATATATAATTATATCTAAAAACTAATACAAATATTAGTCATTAAATTTAAAATTTTTAAACTGTTTGATTTTTGAAAGAATTCTAGTTCCTAAGTGGGTAGGTTAAGGATAGCTTTACTGCCTCTTAATGAAAATTATGTTTCAATATAAATCAGTGCACCCCAATGTGTGTTTTAACTAATGTTTCAATATAAAATCAAAAATATTAAAACTATAAAAAATTAAATGGAAATTAAAATTCATTTACTATTAAAAAATTCGTTTAATTGTTTTATTTAAATTTGCTAAAAATATTTTCCTTCAATTACATATCATATTCTAAAACATTACGACGTACAATATTTTCTCATATCTAGTTCAGATCAGATAATTATATTAAATAATTTCAAATATTATGTTGTTGAATATAATCTAGCATAAAAGATTTCTAGAAAGAACATTTTTATTTAACACATTTTGTACTACCACCAATATACTAAAGATCAAAATTGCAAAAAAAATGCTAAATTTGAGTATTTAAGTTATTTAAAACATTGACACTGTAATAAACATTTATTGTTGGAAAAATAAATCAACACAATTTTTACCTACAGCAATGTAGGCTAAAATTGCGACTAAAAGAAGCAAAATGATATTTCTCCTCGAGGATCTTTTAATATTGGATGTAAGCTCTTTTTTATTTTTATTTAAAGGATAGAGAACTCTTTCATTCACAGTTAAAATTGCATTTCTTGCTCCAGACCAAGAATGAGGTCCTTCAAGCCTGAACTGATATGATAAGGTTGGTCCATTGAAGCAAGCCCAAAATAATTTTGGATCTGCTATTGCCATTTTAAAAAAATTTGGTTTTACTCCAATCATTACAGCAAGTTCATCCGTATATGGTATATAGTCGACTTGAATGGTGTGTCTTGGTGAATCCACATATCGCTTAGCATTTGCCTTGATCTTATAAGCAATATCTTGTTCCATCTCTTGATTAGAAGGTAACTTCAAATTTCCAGCTAGAATCTGCATAAACCATCTGCACTGCATTTCAGCTATGGGGAATAATGGGCCGAAGGGTTGTGCCAGTCCAATAATGGCTAGAGTTTTTTTCTTCAAATGAGGAGGAATCACATATTTGTATAAGCTAACTCGATTTTCTTCGGTTCTTACAACGCTGCTGTCAAGAAAAGGAAATTTTACGAGGTACCCTGTTGCTAATATGACCACATCAGTTTTGGTTATAATTTCTTCTCCTTGAAATATGATACCATTTTCTACAAACCTATCTATGTCTCTTTTTATGACAACTCTGCCACTGAGAATAGCATTCGGTAAAACATCATTCACAGTTGGATGAGCGCTGAAAACATGATGCTTGGGTTTTAGGTTATACATTTCATGATCAAATAGTGAATTCAAGTATTTTTCGTATTTAGTGCAGAAACTATCATACGATAACAAGTTCATATAGATCTGTTTTTTCCGATTGAAGTCTGTCAAATCAAATGGCAAACCATTTACTCCCATTCGGCTTATTATCCAAGAACCTCTTCTTGTGCTGAGGTAAACCTAAAAATAAAATCATTTTACATATTTATTTTTATTTTGAATGAAACTATATCTATAACTTAAATCTTATATATTATTCATATGCTCAAAAAATGTATACGAAAATCTCATTCGTAGTCAAAAATAATTAATGAACGAAAAGCATTACAATATAATATACAGCTAGCTATAAGAATTACATTGAACACTGTTGATCAATGCTACTTGCTTCGGAATATGAGTAATTCGATTCGTACTGATAATTAAAGTTCGAAATAGTCAAAATAGTCATGAATAAAGCTCAAAATAGTCATGAATAAAGCTCAAAATAGTCATGAATAAAATGAGATTTTCAGATACAAATGTATAAAGAAACCGATGTGTAACTCAAAATCTCATTTCGGATCAATACGAACAATGTTTGTAACAATTTTAACTTTTACAAGTATTTTCTTTTTTAAAAGCCTCTTATAAATACATTAGAGTTATCCTTAGTCTACTTTTTTATAATTATTATTCACATTGTAATATTCAAAATAATTAATCTTCTTTAAAAAAAAGTCGCTAACAAGTATCATTTATTTATGCACTGGTTTTTTTTATAATTATTCAGATAAGTATTTTTTATTCAAAATTTTCTTTTTGTAGAGTGCATCAATTTGAATTCATATTCTTTTATTGCTTAACATGATTTTTGAATGACAAACTTGTAAAAGAACATCACGGATTTTATTCAATTTTTAGCTGGATTCTTGTAAAATTTTCTTGTACTGTTTTTCTTTTATATTTTTATAAGAGAGTAGTATGTATTCATAGGAGTTATTAAACTTCTTTATTCCTCTAATACCTTATTAACTTTATCTTATTAAAAAAACAATTATAAGTTAAAAGTTTTTAAAATTTTATTTGGAAACGAATGAAAACAAGAAAAGAAAATATGTGTTATTCTTTTTTGGGAATGTTATTGAACGACTTTCTTTTATTTGTGGAAAAATAATATTAAGTATTTAAAATTAATAAAATACAATTTTATAATTTGTTCTTAAACCACGGTAATCATTCTATTCAATCACGGTAAACATTCTGTCAATTTTTTCGTAGTAATCATTCTTATGCTGTGACCTAGTGGTAGGACAGTGCTTTTCAGAGCGAATTGTGCTGGGTTCGATCCATTTCACTATTGAACAACTAGAAATGGATGTTTCATTTGTGCCTTCTTTACACTCATCTATTGCAGAGGGAATTTCCGGAATTTCCTTCTATTTGACACATAAATACAGGTCATTATCTATGAGAATTCATTCCAGAAGAAAATTGGCCCAGTAGTTATTAAAATGCCTTGCAAAATCCTTTCGCTATTAGGTTGTCCACTATGCGATATCATTTAATCCTTCTTGAATCAAAGGGGAATTGCAGAAGACTATATGATAAAATGTAAATGCATACTGAGTTAACGCAATCTGTTGTAATCAAAGTTCAAAATCCATTAAAAGAAAATAAACTAGCAACATAAAAAGCAAAACTAAATATATTAATCATGATCAAATGTTGCTAATATATACTTTTTTCTTCATCATACAAACAAAAGTATGACGTTGTACGGGCATACATTAAAGTTTTTCCACGGGTTTAGGTTCAAGTTCAATGACTCATTTCAACACTTTATTTGTCCAAGGTATTAATCAATCCTTCATTCTATTAAAGGAACAATAAAAAGTAGTACTTTGTTTAGAGGTTTAATTATCAACTGTCTACATATAATGAATGGGCTACTTAATACTACATTTACCATGATTTTAGAAAGTGCCTACAAAAATTTAAGGGTAAAATAAAAAATGACCAGGTTAAACTATGTAAAAATGTGTTATAAATAATGAAAATATTTTAAGCAATTTAGTTTAGTAGTTATTTTTTAAATGTTCCCTAAACAGAAGAAGTTTTAAAATTATCGGTATTGGAATTTGCTGCTACAATCTACACCCTTAAGATCAGACTGTTATACTCGGGAATAGTTTGTAAATAGAACAGAGAAAGTCTTCTCTTGGATTTCTGTTTCGCCAAACAATTCCCGAATGTACTCACTTACTTCAGTAATCTACATGTAACAGTAACACTTTTATGATAGAACCATTTTTAAGGCCATTGATGAGTTCTTTAAAAGCACCATTATGCAGACCAATACCATGATTTTATTTGATGACTGTTTTTTTCAATATAGCTCATAGATCCTCGTGATGATTACCAATGTGAGGAAAGCTGTCAATAAAGCCGAATTGAAAACATTCGAAATGACAGATTTTTACATGACTATTTACCCAGATGTATCGTGTGCCTTTATATTTTAATAAACAAGTGATAAATCATAAATACTAATTAACCAATGACTGAGCTTAAGAGATCTTTCTTTATTTAAGTTCAAAATAAAATTTAAGCATAAGTACTTTCAACGAATAGAAAATTTTATTTTTCACTAACGAAATAATTACAGTATATTCTTCATGACGTAAGCTTTCACAACGTGGTTCTTTAGTAATCATATCAAATCGATTGTCAAATGCCGAACTAAAAATTAGAATTTAAATAATCCAAAAACACCAAACCATCGTTATGGATTATCTTGCTGTACAATTCCTTTATTTGGAAATGTAGTTACAGAATTTTGGGTTCATGGTAATGTTGAAGATTTTTTCACACGTTTTCTATCAATTTAAAATTGTATAATATTTTTTGTATTACTACATTCAATACATTTTTATAAAATATTATAACATGTATACGCCGTGTCGATAGAAACAACACATTTAAATTTACTGAAACAAGCAAATGCCAATATAATTGTTTCAAATATTCTATAATAAACCTTGAATATATTTAATAAGTATATATTCGTTTCACTTACTTTAAACTCAATTATATTTAAACTTGTTCTTCACGTCATATTAGTTAATATAATTAGAATTTTAAATCAGTATTCTAAAACTATTTCATTTCATTGATTATGAAAATTTTAATCTAATGCCCTTAATGAAATATCAAAATTTACAATTAATGTAAATTTCAATGAGAGAAATCTCTAAATTTTATAATATAAATTAATTTGAATGCATCAGCTTACTTTGTAATAAATAAATGAATTTTCCTTTTTAAATTTTTAATTTATTGGCAAATGACACTTAAATTCAATTGTACTAAAATGCATTCGTTGCTTAAATTTTGGCATAAAAGAACATCCAACTAATTTTAAATACAATCACAAAAGAGTTATCAAAGAAAAAAATTTTACGTTTTCCTAATGAAAAAAATGTGTATTCTTTTCAACAATAAAATATATAATTATAATAATTATTAAGTAAGAGTCAACAAGTGTCTTTCTTCTAAATGATAGGAAAAAAATATTTTCGAAATATACCAATAAACTTTTTAAATAAAGCATGATTTACATGCAGATAAATCCAATATATATATATGCTCGTTTAAAATTAATATATCAAATCAATATGAAATCTGATTTATATTAAAAGACATAGTAATATGATAATTCCATGAGAAATTTGGGTTACTTATGAAAATATTCTCTAAAATATTTTAGAACATTTTCGAATTTTTTTTTTTCAAGAAAGGATATTTTTGTATTGTTTGTATATTCCAAATATATATTCTTATGCAAAATACTATTAATTTAGTTTTGTTTATATTCAAAGTCGTTAGTGATTTAAAGATTTTCTCAGAATTTATACAATTAAACAGGAGAATTTTTTTAGCTGAAGTATATATATATATATATATTAATTAGTAAAAAGTTAAAAAGAACAGATAAAAAGAGAAAGAGAAGAGATTCACTGGTAAAAGAAATTACTTGATCTGCTACATAAGTTGCATCAACAGCTGCATCAACCCCTGAATTTCCTATTCCAATCACGACAACTCTTTTTCCCTTGAACTGATCACAAGACTTCAAGCTATGTGTGTGTGTGATAGTACCCTTAAACTTTTCTTGCCCCGAAAAAGTTGGAATATTGGGAAAGACGTGATGGCCGATGCAGACCATGACGGCATCGAAAGTTTCTTTAGTGACAGCATCCGTCGTGGTTCCCTTGATCGATACAATCCATCGTCCACTGTCATCGTTTGTGGATTCAACTTTGACCACCTCCAAATTGTACCTAAAGTAATTAGTAGTATTAGATAACGAGTGTATTGTGGGTTTTTTGAAAGAATGTAACGTCTTAATGAAAAAAGATTGATATATGAAAAATATAATGTATTTGTTGTTCACTGATGAAATATTTACTATTCGAACATATTCATTTTAAGAACTAAATGTAATATCTTCTAAAATTTAATTTTTATGATGAAATATAGAGAAGGAAATATACTTTGTAAAATTAATCAAAACAAAAATCTTTTGAAAACAGATAAAATGCTGGGTTGTATTCAATTTTTTTTTTCTGTTGTTAATTCTTCCTTACGGGTGGCAAACTGAGGTAATAATATTGGCGAAGAAATACCTGGTTTGACTTTCATATATCCAATTAAAAACATCTATAATGAAAAGTTCTATGTGTTTCTAGCACACGTAGAGCTTTATGTATCTCAATTTGTGTTTCATTGAGAAGATGACATTTGATCAGATATCAACTTCATCATTAGATTCGAGTTCAAAATTATGAAATATTTTGCTCTGGTAAAACATTGTTTGTTTGCAATTTGGGATCCTTCATGTCGTTTATATTGTAAATCTAGTAAAGGAATAACTATCTAGAATTTAATATACACATATCATAACCTGTGTCGTGTAAAATATTAAAAGAATGACATCATTTATTTCTTTAAATTGTCTGTTTTCTAAGAACCTTTAAGAATCAATGCATAAAGAAGAGAATATCAGTTCACAGATAACGACTTCATCACTTGGTCGTAATTCAAAATTAAAAGTCATTTTTTTGTTATTGAAATGTAAAGCACTAATTATTCAGTACAAATCCTTTGCGCGTAATTGAATTCACTAGTTTATAGATTAAAGTATTCGTGTTAGATTGACTTATTATACAAACATAATTTTTTCAAGAAGGACTTAAGAAAAAAGCTTTGATATGTATTCATTCATTCGAACACTTTCGAAACTGTTCGGCTATACTGGATACTTTTATAATTCCTTGAAATTCTCCGGCCATCAAAGTTGACATAAACCTCACTAATTCAATTACAACAAATGAATATTCGAAATGAATTGCTATTCTAGCTATTCCTAAACTACATACAAAAACCACATTCCGTGATTGGCAAATGATATTTAAAAATTTATAGTTTTAAAATAATGTATTTGAGTTAAAAAAAAAAAAAGGAACCATTTTTTTATTTATTTAATTTTAAGAAAAAATTTTTGTGATTGTCATTTTTTTCCCAACAATTTGATAAAAGTGGATTATTGTATACCTTCCTTCATATATATATATAAATAAAATATCTATAATTCTTATATGACATTGATAAGGCTTGTACTCCATAGCAATGAATGAAGTTTTAACCTCAAACAGATGAGAATTGACTATTAAAAAATATCATGATATGTATTGTTTTTGTTAGCATTTATCATTACAATAGGATTCAATTTGTTAATCAAAATATGTTTTACAATATGATGCAAATAAATTATAAAACTCTTTCAATAAAGAAAAATTTTCGCTAATGTAACCATATAAATCAGTGAAATACTACACATTTTTCATTTCTGTAAAAGAGAATGGTACTATTTCACTTAATCAAAAATGAAAGAAATTATTACAAATATTGCTTTTTGAAAAAGGTGTTTATCAAAATAAAATTTTCAAGACCATTCATTGTTTTTTTTAAATAAACTGATGTATAATGATAGAGCAAATGTAGTGATAAATCACTGCAAGTTAATAAAATTGAATCTTAATTCAAATATTAAATAATTAAATATTGCAACCAAAACTGTTTTATTTAATTCATTACAAATATTTAAATTTTAATAGCCATTGTTTATATCATGATGTTCTTTTCTTCGGTTACCTGTGCAATAAGATTTATTGTGCATAGGTACTCTCAGAATGATAATCTTCGACAATGTCAAGTACTTACCCCTTTAAATTCAGCGCAGAAGAGATAGTTATTTTCTACTAAAGTACAATGGTTCTCAAATTATTTATGACCATTCTATCAGTGCTTATCATAGCGTAATAGTTCAACTATTGTCTTAGAAGTAAAACGTTAAAAGTCGATCCATGTCGCAGTTGTTAAAAAAAAAAAAAAAAAAAAAAAAAAAAAGATATTACGTCACATGCTTTATACATGAACGTGATTTAGAATATATATTGCTTAGAATTTTCCAGGTATTTTCCCCTGCTAAACATCAAAACAACCCATTATGAAATGCGGAAGATATTCAATTGTGTACTATAATTTTTATTTTTAAGTTTTAGTTTAGTTTTAGTTGTTTGTGTTCTCTACGACTTGTCAAATTACAATAACTTTTTTAGTGAATCTGCATTAAGATATCCTCAAGGATATTTATAACATTTTAAGATAAATTATAGTAAAAGAATAAAATATTCATCATTAAAATTTACATAAAAATTTAGTTATCATTTTTTTAATCATTGGTGGGCATTTACAAACTTAAAAAAATACCAACTTACTTGAATAATTTTCATTTTATTTTCTTGTAGATCAAAATATTTCTACAAACCTGATATGTTTCAGGAGATCAAAATGTTCAGCATACAGCCTCAAATATTCATACATTTTGCTGTTGTGCATGAAATTTGGATATTCTTTAGGGGGTGGAAAATCACTGAATGCACCGAACTCTTTGCTGCTATTAATGACGGTTGTTTTCATCACAGACGCCAGTCCCTCAGTGTCTTCTTCGTGATACCGCCAGAGGCCACCTAGATTATTGCTCCTTTCATAGCAAATAGGTTCGAATCCTATTTCTTTGCAGCTTTTAATGGCAGTTAATCCGCTTGCGCCTGCACCAATAATGGCTACTTTCTTTTTCTGCTCCATTTCTGAAAAATAAAGGAATTACTACTTTAAAATGCTTGGAAACAAACAATAGTATATTTCGATATGCTATTAATTGCTTCTGTAAATAAATTTTATCCAATGACATTCAAAAACTACAATTTTAAAAGCCATTATAGCTATCTGCTCAAGTTTTTGTATGGAAAGTTTTTTAACGTTTTACCTATTGCTAATTCAAATATTTACTGTGATAGTTTCTGAATTTTATGTCTTTATCATTTACCAAGTATATTTGTTTGTAAATTTAAAAGAAGTCAAAAATATTTGTTTAAAGTAATACAGATTTAATTCTTCTTATTGTTATTTTCTTAGTATTACTTGTAAAATAAAAATGCTTGAATGATTTATAGTGAAATCCGTACCATAAAGGCCTCGACTAATAAAGTATATATCTTATCAGACGAGTTAAGTACCCTTAAGAACGAGGTAATCTGTGTTCTTTAGAGACAACATGCCTGCCACCATAGCATAAAAATAACGTTGAATTCATTCACGCACTCGATGGCGAACAGTTTGGAGCTCTCGGATTTTGAATAATATCTGATCTTCGGTTATCCCGGAACACTGCCAATTCTTGTGTGACATTTCCAGGAAGCTATAGTACTAAACAATTAACAGTGACATACGTGATTATTAAGTGGAAAATAAACGATAATTGACAGTATGTAGTGCGTCTTTAAAGACCTACATAATGGTCATTTAAATCTGAAGGATGTTATTCAGAACTGTTTGAGATAAAGACATCTTACAGATGGCTTATATTCACGAATAATTTTGACAAGAATCAAGAACATTAGTCAAATTCTATTTTCCAGAACATTAATAAAAGTTTCATTTTGAAGAATACCCATTTGCTTAGTCATCACTCTTATGTTCCTTCTCACAAGCTCAATCCCTAAATAAACAAATAAATTCAGCAAATGAATCATAAAAACAATCCTAGTGGTTTGTTGAATAGTTGAAAAAGGTATTCTGGAGCGATAACTCGAGATTCACCCTCACCTAAAGATGGCAAGCTTAGCTTTGGCCTCTACCGAGGGAAGTCTTCTTATTGAACTGTGTTGTGCTAATAATGAAGTTGGCAGGGGAGGTATTTTCTTTAATATGTTTTTCCTGTGACCCTTGGCTCCAATACCATGATTGTCTTATCACTCAGATTTATCGTATCCTTATGTGGCGACGATGTGTTTTCCATATTGTGGCAACTTAATAAACTGGATCCTTCTTATTTCCAGGGTGACAACACCAGCTATCATGTTGGATGACTTGGTATGACAAGAATGAGGTTCACTCCTTAGATTGTTTGGTACAGAATATGAATCTTAAACCTATTCAAATTTTACCTATTTAAAGAAATAAGAATATTGATAAAAATTTGTATCATAATTCGAAATCAAGAAGTGAACTAATCCGTCTTCTGAAGTAGAGTGGAAGAAAACATTGATCACCATCGTATAAGAATTGATGATGAATAGGATTGAGGGAGGTGTTGCTGTAATATACCATCTGTGAATATTTCCTCATTTATTGATAGTGAATAAATTCCTTTTTAATACTTGGTGTTTAATTATTTGTTATTAAACAATGCATTATTGAGTCTTGAAATTTCAATTTTGTAAAAAATGAAATTTGAATTTTGTGAATTTTTTTAAATAAAAGCTGTTTCGATAAATAATAATTTATAGAACGGTTATTTTAAGCAACATAATACTTTTATTACCTTTGACAAAAGTGTTTAAAAAAAGCTTAAAATTGAAAATAGTAACAAAAAGGAGTTTCAGTTATAAATGCTTACAAAAATGAAACTCAAATTATAATGAATCTAATAAAACTTAAAAATTAAAGAAACACAACTCAGCATCCCTTAAATGTAAAATATTATTAAAGATTTTTTTAATTACTATTTAATGGATCAAAATAAATTCACCTTTCCCCTCAAAATTAAAAAACATTTTAGTCTCAAACCGGGTTGGAGCTCAATTTCATCAACCTACCGAAGGGATTAAAGTGTTTTGAAGATCAAATTATTGATATTTGCAGCAGTTTACACTTTAACTGTAAAAATGAAAACACGTGAAAAAGAATTTTAATCCCCAATATTTCCAAATAGCCAGAGAGATAGAGAATCTAAACTCAAAAAATGTCCTTCTTTAAATATTTAAGTTCTCAGAAAATTAAGTTTATATAAGGCCACAATTTTTTCTGAATTTGTAGAATGAGTCGTAAGTTATAAACTACTAATTAATACCATATAATTTTAAAAAATGTCTAAAATGTGAACAAAAATGTTTGTGTATACTAATTAAGTTTTGTCAACCAGGAAAAAATGATGCCAATCATGATTTTTTTAACCAAGAATAGAAAACAATATATCAACTACATTTTTGTTACTGACATAAATAATTTGCATTTCTTTACAAAATTTCAGTTTTATCTGTGATTTCTCTGTTTTACATCACAAATGATAAAATATTTTAGGTTATTCTTTTGAACAACTTTTTTGTTGTCGTTAGGATTATTATTTTAAAGTGCTTTTACATTTTTAATTATTTTTGAAAAAAAAAAAAACTGTATTATAATTTTGTCAGTCTATATTCTAAAATAGAAATGTTAACATTTTTTTAAAACTTAACATTTTGCTCCGATATTCATCAAATATGCACTTGGAAACAATGTGAAACAAATGTAAATTTTGCGGAATTTATCCGAAGTATACAGGATTTTTCACACATATTCTTTTATGAACAAATGTTTAATGAGCAAAAAGTTTTTAATTTTGTCTATGGTCGTTCTCATATTGCTTTTTCAAGATATTTAACTTCAGACTACAATTATACTCCCAGTTTTATCAATATAGAAATAATTTCAGCATTAGTCTATCTTTTCATAAAAATAAAAAAATAAATAAATAAAAAAAAAAAACGTTTACTTAAAATCATGAAATCAAAAAATGTTAATTAATTGAAAGTTATCAGAAACTAAATAATTACCAGCTGTTATTAACGTTATATATACTATTCATTATTAACTATGAAATAAACACAATTTAGCTTTTTCATTGTATCTAATTAAAAATGATGTTTTAAAATTTGCATTTGAATAAAATACAAGATTTTATTTCAGACACGTATCACACATATTTGCATAATCGACAGAGAGAAGAATCTTTTCTTAATTTAAAATGGAAAAAATTAAAAATGATTTATCTTTTTTAAAGTAAAGCTACATAGGCTTGTTGATTTTCATTCGAAACAACATAAATTTTAATAAACAAGATTTGTAACATTTTCATTTGATTCAAAATTTTAGAAGACTTGTCTACTTACTGTTAATGTTTGTGCACCTCAGATAATACTAATCCAAAAAGTTTTTAATTTGAGCATGAAAATAGATTAATAAATGGAGAAGAGTAATTTGGAAGAGTGATGATTCTGAAAAAGTACTATTTAGGAAAACATAGAGTTCGTTCTCTATGAGACTATTCGATCAGATTCTTTTGTGACGAATGGATAACTGAATGAGGAAAACTTTTCACATGTTATATTACGCACGCGATGACATTTTCTGATATTTCAATGTCTTAAAACTCATTGTAATATTACAAGAATGAATAAATTACCTAAGAGTAAAACGTGAATGCTTCGTGTTTAAGCAGCTTAATAGTATATAAAAATATTCTCAACTTATTAGAATGTAGAGCTAACACGTCATAGTGAGATATAAATACTGTTTTTCATTAAAGTAAATGTGTGAGCTGAGGATTTCAATATTTTTTTTATTTCCGGATCAGGCAAATGCTGAAATAAATCATGATTTCTTTTAGACAGTCTCTACAATTCATTATAAATGCCATAATACAATATAAATATTTCGTTTTAGCTTCTTTTGTGTTTCAACATTTCAGTGACTTCTTACTCTATCGTTTTGCAAATTTTGTATCTTGTTAACATATTATTTTTTATTTTGAAAAATTTTATATCTCAACTTTGTGGTTTTAAATTTTTATTTTATGTAATTTATTTCGTTAAAGATACAGATCATTGAATTGCTCTTCATGTACTTCATATCCATGTATAAAGGCAGTGAATGATTTTATGCTTAAAATATAGGACTTGTGAAACTCCAAACTTTACAAGAAACATGAAATCAGTTTACTGAAGGATCCTTGTTGAAAAACAAATTTTTTTGCTTTTATAAATTAACTACATAAGAATCATTTGTAAAATAACATCTTGTATTTTTATCATCAAAATATAACAAAATGAGACATCCTTCCATTGCAATACAATATACTAATAACAATTTAAATTTAACTATTAAGCAAATTGTTCGTTAGTGTGCCATTTTGGGATATCGTTGTTTGTAGTGATGCAGAGCTCACTTTAAATACATATTATACTCTTATACTTAGATTAACTAAACGTCGACCGAAAATAGTATATATAAATTGACCAACGAAACAAATAAAATAATATTGCATTAAACATAATAACACAAATTTTTTAAGATAAGGCATCAAATGTTGCAGGATTAATTTTAATTCTTCTTAACACTCTTGAAGAACATTATATAGGAATTTATTTTACGTATTTTTGTCTCTTAAAAGAAACTTAATTTTTTTATGGGAGAAACACGAAAATTATAAAGCATAAACATGAAAAACAATGTTGCTGAGATTAAAATACTTCTTTAAATAAAGGCACTTAAGAAGGATCATGTTTGATGGATCACTCCGATTAAGGAAAATCTGCCAATGCGTTTTGTAAGAATGATAAATTAATTAGTATAAAATATTATTGAAAAATAAATTTATATACATTTAATTTTGGATGAAACTAAAATATACAAAAATTTTTCATTTTTACTGCACTTTGTATATTTAGATAAAATATGAAAATCGAAGACAAACTAAAAAATATTTCTAGTTTTTCTTCGATTATATTTTACATTACATTAATGGAAGCTTTGTTTCCAAAAAATGGCAACGATAACAACAAGCTTTCTACAGTTAAATTTTTTAGTCTCCTCATATCAATTCATAATATTATTATTTACAATGTATGCTTGTCTTAGACAATATTCAACTTTCAACATTGTCTGCAGCTGCATAACATTTGCATGTATTTCCTCAGAACAAATACCGTGGTGGGCTATTGGTTAGGATTATTAAACGTCATTCTCACTGTCGAAAAGTGATGCATTTGAATCCCGATATAACCATGGATTTGCGCGTTTATTAAAGACTACTGAGGCACTTTAAATTGTTCTTGGTCGTAATGAGAGAAATGATATTTCTGGGGTCAAGTATTGGGAGAGAATCTTCTTACTGTATCCTGCTTCTAAATAAAGAAGACCCAGTAACTTTTATCTAACTGGTCGAATCCAATTCAGGTTATGTGTAAGGAAGTATGCATATGTTCACTCACTTGATCAGAAGATCAAGATTGTTACACTTTTCACAGATAATTATATCATCTTTAAAATATATAATTGTATTAGGCTAATTCTGTTTTTATTTTTATATGAATTAAGTCTAGTATTACATAATTGATCTACGTAATGTTGATGTGTATAATATTAGAATAAAGAAACCTATTTGTAATAGACATTAAAAGTGTTACACCCGGAAAATACGCAAATAACAGAATGATATTTTTAGGCATTTACATTATAGTAAAAAAGAAAAATAATTAATTACCAAGAAATTTGTATCTTGAAAGATCAGTATCATGAGCATTGGTCAATATCGAGAATAGCAACATTAGTCAATTTGCTCAAGGATTTGAATAGAAACTTGAAAATTATAGCAATTCAAACAGCTTTAGCAGCATACCCCATTTCATGGGGTATGTAATCATAATCTATACATACTCTGTACCCCATATACATATCCCATTTCATCCTCAATAGAAATATCAATATTCCTGTTCTAAGCACTCAGCAAATATTAAATAGGCAATTTTATTTGGTGCAGAGAATTTGTTGGTTGAAGAAATAATTCAACATATCCTGTATCCAAGATATGTCAAAGCAATATTCCGAATTCCGATTCGGTGTGATTCTTTTGATACTTAGCGTTATAAAGACTTGAAGATGGAAAACATACATATACTTCTGTGCAATATTCTATATAACTCTTATGCCTTTGACATCACTCAGGAGACAACCTAACAATTCAAAAGTGTTGTAAGGCATTTTAATAGCTACCTTCTTAAATAGTTTTTTTGGGTGGACATTTCATAAATAGTAGATCATTCATGTCAAATACGGGAAAGTTTCCATGTACTCCTAAATAGACGTGGATGCAAAAGGCAGAAGCACAGCATTTATCTTCCGTTGTTCAATTTTGCCTTGAATCAAATCTGGTATCTTTTGCTCTGGAATACTAGATCATAGTGAGCCCACCGTAATTCGTAGTTTTTTTACCTGTTAGTTTTCGTTGACGACGAAAATTAAAAGAATGAATAGATAAATCTTGTATACAAATAGTGCTCTGCTGGCTTTCAAAAATTCAATAAGAAACTATAATCGTATCCATGTCAGCACTCCATGATTCATGCCTATACCATTCTAGTATATGCAAATGATTGCAATTTTAGTCCAACCACTCATTAATATGTAAAAGTTTTGAAACCAACTACTGCAAACCACTTACACATTGTATAAGAAGTAGAAAATTTTGCCGTTTCAAAAGACACAGATTTTTCTCATTAAATGTTTGGCATTTGTAATTTCAGTATGCATTGTGAGTTTAAACAAGCGTCATTCAAGAGTATTTCAGAATTTAATCAAAAAATGTTGCCTGTACCAAAGGAAATTCTTTTCATTTTGTCCGAGAAATCAACTTTCAGGTTTCCATTATATCGATTTTAAGGCCTTTAACTCTAGTATTTTATACAATTTCAATAAATAAAAAGACACCGTAACTTTTTTCGATGATATTTAATTAAATGTATAATTTTTACAAAGGAATTTCTTAGAAAATAATTAGTAATTTAAAAAAGAGGGACATATGCTATTTTAATTTAAAAGTGACATTTTCTTGCAAAACTTTCAATTTCTTCAAAATTATTTATGACTTTAGATTCATAATATCATTTCCGCAAAACAAAACATTCTCGCTGGAGAAGGGAGTGGAATTATGGAAAGCCTTAGATAGATATTAGAGGGGTGGTTCACTTTCATCTGAAACTCTTCATTTCCTTCATATTCGTGAATCCCTATTTATTTTATGAGTAACAGATGATTCAGTAACAGATGTAAGTAAAGGAGAAAATGTCATCTTAAAAGAGTAATCTCAATCTAACATCCATTTTTTATGTCTTATCATGCATAAACAGAAAAAAAAAATATTATTACGTTTTCTTAATAAAATAAACCGCAATTTCATCGAAATGAAACAATATTTCTTTCGTGTAAAGTAAAATTATTTAAAGCATGTTTTATTTTCAATGCCATCAGCGGTTAAATAACTTTTTGCATTAAACAGCAATCGCGTTAAACAATTTCATTTTCATGCTATTAGATTCATTTTCTATAACTTTGATTCGTGGTTCTATTATTTCCCTTTGATTTTCCATGATGAAACACTGGCGACAGAACTATGAAATTTTATAATCACACGTGATTTGTTGAATGTTAATATTTTATATGAATAATTATCATTTTAGCATTAATGACTAATGAAAGCTTGTGCAAATACTCACTGGAAAAATTCGATATTTGATTAAAAATTAATTAAATACATTTTTTTATATCTAACGTTCAAAGCATTTATATTTATTTTGTAGTACTAAGAACAGCTGCTGACTTTGAAATGAATCACGCTGTAAGCTTAAAAAAAACGATTCGGTTAATCAATCACATCAGCCAACATGCTCGTCGAAGCAATTAATTGATGAGCAGTCTTGGGACTGAGGAACCAAAGAAGATTTAATCAACCGCCAATGATTCGGGTCGACCTTTGGTCCCAAACATAAAAGATCGATCAATAATGAAAGCAGTCACGTCTACAGAAGAAGAATCTCTATCAACTAATCAACTTCATTTTCAACTGCTATGAATTCATTAGTATCAAGGTATAATACCCGTAATATTTATAAGAAGACAATATTCCAAGTTCAAGTCTTATATTACTCTAGATGCAATATTTATAAAAGTTATTTTCCTCCATAGCCTACCAGGTCAGAAGTTCTTGATCCAATATATTATGTTTTAGACATATTACAATGGTAGTTTCAAACACCTCGGAATATCACTAATATAGCAAATTAGTTTATATATTTTAGAAAAGAGAAGGACTTAACAGACTGTATGCTAGCCTAATACCAGATTGTATAACAACCATGTGTTCGTTACAATTTATTTTTAAATTTGCTTGTAAGTAAAACAATTTATAAATGCTTAATTTATCATTGTATCTATTCGAGTTTTATAATTAGGATTCAATTTTTAATAATGCATACATTTCAAAGTAGTATGAAAAAATGCAATTTTAATCCTGAATGTATACAAGACATACAAAAGAAACATTTTTGAGCATTGCTTAATCAATAATTTTATTCTAGTTATGAAGTATCAAAATAATTAATTCAAATAATGTTTTAGTATAAAAAATACATTTTCTCTTTTAATGTTCCTAAGGGGTATCAATTTTAAATATGCATCCTCAGAATATAATATATATAAAAATATAATAATAATAAAAATATAAATTACATAAAAATATATTGTATAAAAATTACATAGTTTCTACCAAAAATTATGAGTAGATTCAATAAATTTTATAATAAGATTTAATTTTTTCAAAGTTCTCACATAAATCAAAACTCCTCAAAATATATTATTTGTTTCATCAATAAATTAATAACCCGCTTTAACAACTAAGGATGGCTGGAAGTTTGTCGGAATTCATAAATCACCAATTGAAACAAAGCCTTTAATAATTGCATCATGTTCATTATGGCTCTATAGTTTCTGCGTATAGCAAGATACATTACAATCACAGCTACACTGGACAGAATTCTCTTGTAAGTAATTAAACTATTCTTTTTTGGATATAATTCCTTTTTGTTATTATTTAAAGGTGTAAAAACTCTTTCTTCAATTGATAAAATTGCATCCCTTGCTCCAGACCAGGTGTGAGGACCTACAAGTCTGTACTGATAGGATACAAGAGGCCCATGAATACAAGCCCAAAATAGTTTGGGATCTGTCAGGGCCAATTTCAAAAAATTTGGCTTAGCTCCAATCATTTCAGCCAGCTCATCCATGAAAGGAAGAAAATCCACTTGAATTGTGTGCCTCGGAGAGGCAACATATCTCTTTGCGTTTGCTTCGTTTTTGCGAGCAATATCCTCTTCCATTTCTCGAAGGGATGGTAGCTTCAATTTTCCTGCAAGAATCTGCGCGAACCACCTGCACTGCATTTCAGATATTGGAAATATAGCTCCCAATGGTTGAATCAAACCAATAAAAATTAGGGTTTTGTGCTTCAAATGAGGAGGAATGGAGTACTTAAAAAGACGAATTCTATTATCTTCAATTTTAAGAATGTTAGTATTCAAGAAGGGAAATTTTATCTGGTAGCCAGTTGCTAATATAACAGCATCCACCTCAGTTACCTCATTTTCATCTTGAAACACTATTCCGTTTTCTTCAAATTTCTCTATGTCACCTTTGACAATGATTCTGCCACTTAGAATGGCATTTGGCAAATTATCATTCACTGTTGGATGTGCACTGAGGAATCTGTGCGTAGGTCTTAACTTGTAAGTGGCATGATTGAATTTGGTATTCAACCTTCCTTCAATTTCATCATTTATTGAATCGAATGATTTAAAAGAACTCAAATATGCTTTTATACGATTGGATGATTGTATATCGGTAGGTAAGCCGTTTTCACTGACTCGAGACAATATCCAAGAGCCTCTCCTAGTGCTAAGATAAACCTGAAAGTAAGAAGGAAATATGAAGATAAAACATACAACATTTTACATTTATGGAATAAGTTTTAAGAATAGAATATGCATGATTAAGAACATTAATAAATTTTTATGATATTCTTAAGTTTCTTTCAAATATTGAGACTGAAAACCTTATAATGTCTTACATCAATTAAAAGGTCCATGTATATATGCTTGGATTTTATACGTTGGTAAGTAAAAATGCTCTAAATAAATTTAAAATTGCATTTGAGTAATTTAAGCTTAAAATATTTCAATGATAACCAGCAAAGTGACTGTATAAGAGATACTATATTTTTAGGAAATTTATATATTATATTTAATTTACAATATATGTGATATAATATTTTCATGCATTTTATCAGAAGTTAAAAGCATTTAATTTCTTAAAATGACAAAATAGTTGAAAACTACGTGGAAAAAAATACGTGTTAAAAACAGAATTAGGCATTCTTAACACAAGAGATTATTTTAGTAAAATTGAAGATACTATGATAAAGATAATATCAATAGGCATATATATAATGACAATGTAGTCGCATTTATAGGATTAAAAATTATTAAAAAGTACTTCATAAATCAGACTAAAATTATTGAGAATTATACAATGAGGGAATTATGTTAGTTTGACAATTAAAAAGTATAAATGCAATGTCATTAAAATAAATTTAAATCAATGAGCATACATAAGGATTATGTAATCTATTAATTAGAAAATCTATTGGGAAACAATTCATTGATCAAATAGGATTGAAATTATTGATAATCTTACCACTTATATTGGAAAATTATCAATAAATAGAAAAAATGAAAAACGGAAAGTTAGTTAAGAGATTATATGTGCTTAATGCTTAAAAAAATATTGTTAAAAATATTCCAATAAATAAAGAACAAATTTAGTAATAAAATGTAATAATAATAATACTATCGACTATAAATGAAAACGTAAGTACTTGTTCAGCAACATAGGTAGCATCAATAGCTGCATCAACCCCTGAATTTCCTATTCCAACGACGACCACTCTTTTTCCTTTGTACTGGTCGCAGGACTTCAAGCTGTGCGTATGTGTAATGGTTCCCTTGAACATCTCCTGGCCTGGAAAGGTGGGAATATTGGGAAAAACATGGTGGCCGATGCACACCATGACGGCATCGAAAGTTTCCTTAGTAATGGCATCCGTTCTTGTGCTTTTGACTGAGACAATCCATCGTCCGCTGTCATCATCTGTTGGATCAACTTTAATAACTTCTAAATTGTATCTAGAATTTGTAAACAAGAAAGTGTTTTAACCCCTTATTCTTTTTCTTCATTATTTATCATATATACTCATTATTATCTTTTTATAAAAGAATATATTAAAGAATTCACACATTAACCACTTTGAAAATTCCTGCTCGAGAAAATTTTGGAGTCTACTTTAAAGTGAACTATTTTTTACACAGATTAAAAAAAAAGGGAACAAAAAATGATGAAAAAACCTTTGAATGACTGTAATGTATTCCCATAAATAAAGAGTAAAAGTATGATATAAAACAATTCAAAAAATTTTAATAAATTGTCTGGGGATTTAGTTCTTTTGAATAGTGAAAAAAATTATGGAAAATTGCATTACAATTTGGCTACTGCAAATAGCAAAAAAATATACTGTTTGGTAATGCAATAAAGCGTGTAATTTTTTGCAGCGTAAAAAAAGAATCCTTAGAATAGCAGTAAGTACTGTGTATCAGAATGTGCTGAAACGTATTTCATCAGATTCATAAGAACATGCAGACTACTTCGGATGCAGTATCATTTCATTCAAGCGTGTTTTCCGCATGACGAGCTGTATAAAATATGACATCATCATGCCATATTTTATTCAGCTCAAAAGAAAGAGCATAGCAGCAACTTTTAGCAAGACATAAGGCTTAAATATTTTTTGTACGGTACCTTTGAGCTAATATTGTCTTTTCGAATGTTGTTCAAGATCATAATTTGCCATATACCGGTTCTAGCGCACACTATTAATCCACTCCGTCTGCAATGTTGATTTTTTTTTATAGAATAAGAGTAATTCCAAGTGCACATTTCTCTTAATGGAATAGGACATGTTGTGTCCTATTACAAAGTTAATTATAACTCATTGTAAACCGCTCTTAATACTAATGACTTTGAATATAATCTCAATGTGCAACAACCCATCTTTTCCTTACATATGGTATACTGAAACCAGGAGTATACACACCATTCCTTGGCCTTAGTGTATTAAGGGCACCATGATGAAGTTTATTTATTGTTTGGCTTAGATTTTTTTTATCCTGTTGCCAAAATTATTTTTGCTGTCAAGTAATATTACTTGTTCTATTTTGAAGAGAACTGAGTTCAGGAAATATTAGTCATCATTTGCTATCAACTATATCCTGGATGATGTCTGATATATTTCTTGTTTCTGAAAATCATTTCTATAAACCTCGAAATGGTATTCTTTGCTTAATAGTTTACGCGGCATTTTTATATGTTGGGCCAGATTTAAATCTGTGATAATACGATAAGTTTCAGTTTCCAGTAAATCACTTTGTCTTGCAATTTTTAAGTCCCTCTTCTCAAAAACAAAATTGTAAACTAAACTTCATATCTGAAGCAATAAAATAAAATCTTCTGTAAAATCATATTTTTCGTACTTTTTAACAAATATTAACTCAGTTTTTGACGTATTAATGTTGATTTGGATACAATGTCTTTTTCTCCTGTTTTCAACTATCTTTTAAAGTACACAAACGCTAGAGGGGAAATTCTATTTCGTGAAAACTTGAACATAAGGCAGATATCTAAACATCATTTACCAACTCAATAGGTGCAAAATGGAAGAGTTATGGGCACTACCGCAGACAGATGCATCAACAAATCTAGCGCACCACACTACAATGCCAAGTAAAAAAGTAAACTTTACAAAATATCTTCAACAAAGAGATTTGAGCTTTTAATACTTTATAATCACAAGTTTTTAAAGGAAAAAAAATTGATAATTAAGCTGCGTATTACATTTTTAAGGCTTAATGGCTATTAAGTGCATTAATAACTTTCTGTCATCTAATACAACTTCATAACTTGAGCGTTTGTAACCAAGGTAACATTTTAAGTATAACTAGAATTTACAGAGTAAGAATTATCAGATTTATGACTCAATGCTTCGATGTAGGAATTGTTATTTTTTCCAATACTTTAGTATTTTTAAAATAACTTTCTAATTTGTTCCAAGCAAAGTTTGTATTAGAGATTGTTTTACTCAATACCAATTATTCTTAAAAAAAAATGAAAAATATATAAACTGAAATCCTCGGCGATGTAGTAGAAGCAGCTGAAAAAACGGGAATCCAAACCTGTAGAGTTAGAGTCATTTATTTTCAATTCAGTCACGTTTAACATCTGGTTCGGTACTGATAAGGATTTAATACCCACGGAGATTTAAACGCATTAAATATCCTTTAGCATTGAGTTCTTTATCAACAAAAGATGAGGAGGAAAACGGAAATTAAGAACTTTCAGATAATAATCATGAAAAGTCACCTGTTTCTCTAAGTATAAATGAAGCATTCAATTCCCTTCTCCAATTCTCGCAATGAAACAATGTTATTATTTCGATGCAATAAAAAATTACTTATCTGATGCTATAAACTTTTTGGGAATTATAAGAAATTCTGGAAAAGAGTTTATAAAATAAAATAAAAATTAATTAATAATCTTATGAAAAATTCCAACGTAAAGAAAATGTCCCTTTTAACATCGATAAACGTTATGGATTTTCATTCATTTTGAATTTCAATAAACAATCAATTGAAAAGGAAATATATTAAACTGTTAAAAATGAACTCGCAAATAGCTTGATTATATTAACAGTTTCTAAATTGTGCTTAATCATATCTATTTTTTTCCTAGATGTCATCAAATATTTTTCAATTAATATTATAGTGATTTTTTTAATTCTATGTAAATTCAATTCTATATCTTCAATTGTGTATTTAATAATAGTTTCCAATTTAATAATAGTTTCTTATAATTAAATGAAATTTATTCTATGCGTTGATTTAGTGTCTCATTTGATTACTGTGTAATACAAAACAATGGTGTTTTTCACATGTCATTAGATATAATAGAGAAATAAATATCAATATTTAGAAATATATAGTTAATAATCACTAAAGAGTGCATCACATCTAATAAATAAATAGAAAGAGAAAAATTATACGTGAAAGTAATGAATATATTGAAATTGAATTAAAAATAAAATATTCGGGGAAAAATTGTTAAAAACTTTAGAAATGTCATAAGCGACAATTTTTAACTTGGTAGGAAAAAAAATAATGCAAATAAAGCTAAAACAATTCTTTTAATCACACAATTTTTAATATTGTTAGATAATAATAATAATTCTTACAAACCTAATATGCCTCAAAAGATCAAAATGCCCAGCGTACATCTTGAAATATTGAAGCATTTTGCTGTTATGCATGTAATTTGGAAACTCTTTCGGTGGCGGAAAATCACTGAAAGCGCTCTTTTCCTTGCTAGTGTTTATAATGGTAGTCCTCATCACAGACGCCACTCCTTCGATATCTTCCTCGTGGAACCTCCATAGTCCTCCCGGCTCGTTGCTCCTCTCGTAGCAAACAGGTACGAATCCTTCTTCTTTACAACTTTTGATAGCAGTCAGTCCACTAGGACCTGCACCAATGATAGCCACTCTCTTTTGTTGACTCATTCCAGTAATTACTGTGAAAAATAGTAAATAATGACTTAAGCACAAATTAAATTATCGTTAAAATGTTACAATATCAACTAGAACAAAATATTCGAACAATTAGAATATACAGTCCTGCTCGAAAAGCATAACTTTGAATAGATAATTTTCTATACTACTTGATAAATTTAATAAAATTCGACTCGCACATTTTTTTAAGAAAAATATATAAAGGTATAAATAATCAAAATATGAGAGATAGAACACAAATATCTTTTTAACTCCTCAAGAAAAAATTTAAAAAAAAAAAAATACAGAAATCGTTAATTTAAACAATATTAGTAATTCGCCAGAAAATATTTCTGTACACTAAGATGGGTAAATTCACTGTTTCATAAAAATTATCAAATAAGCCTGAAAGTAATAATTATTTTGGAATACTGAAAAATTATGAAATAAATTGTTTTTACTGAAATGGCACTTAAGAACAATATAACATTTATAAAAAAAA
>JAPDSC010145215.1:0-13050 GCA_026290005.1 Latrodectus geometricus
TATAAATTAACAATGTTATAAACAAAAATTGTCATTCATATATTTGTATTAGTTAAACCAAAATATAATACAGTAAAACGATATTTGAAAGATTTTTCCAATCATCTTAAAATTGAAATATCAAATATAAACAAATTATGTGTTTCTTTCTTTGTTATTTCAAATAATTCACAATTAATTTGGCATTAAACTATTAGTTATTTATTATATATTTTAGTATATATTCTTTGATTCTTAAGATAATAGAACGCGTTTTCTACATAAAAACATTTTTCACAAGGAAATTCAATATCAAAGGGATAAAAAATTTTCAATTTCTCATATTTAATTTACATTTAAAAGGCAATATTTGTAATAATAAATAATAAAGGCAAACATTGTTTTATATCAGTTATTGCACAATACGAAAATAGTATAATTACTTTATTTTTAAAAATGTATGCGTCTCAATTCTTTGAAAATTTATGAAAAAGTCAAAACTATTTCAAGCATTTAAAATAATATAGGTATTAAATATAATTTGTAATTGTATTTCACTGATCTCCTTTAATTAGTTTACTTTACAGGCATATTTCATAAGAAACATTTTGGTAAATAAATTCGCTTTAATTTATACTTTCAAAAGTTTTATAAGAAAAGCAACATAGAGCCGACTAAAAAAGGTATTTCTTTTTAAATTGGTTGAAGTATTATTGTCAAATCATTTCTGATACCAAATCTAATGAGCATTATGATTAATGGATGTGACTAAATATTTTTTTCTAAAATCATAAGTAAGTTTGAATCGCTATTTCTAAAACACTATCGCTATTTCTAATGTTTTCAAGACTTTCTAAAACATATCAACCAACACTTATAACAGAATCAAAGTCTTAATAAAGTAATCTCTGAGTAGAAAATGTCTCTCCATAGAAATATTCCTTGAAGTATTGAGGAAACTCAAAATGAAAAGTATATTACCAAAATCAATTCATTTCTATACCATTGAATTCAAAAATAAATATATAAGAGTAGAAGCAAAACGAACTACAATGTATGTAACATGAAATTAAATTCTAATTACTGTTGATTAAATAATTTAAATTAATTGTTTATTATCTTCTACATTTAACTTATTGCCTTAAACACAACCATCGGTCTTATAGTAAAGAAGAAAACATTTTTGCCGGCTTAAAAGTCATTCTCAAACTCCCACACTACACCAACGACCACACTACATCAACTTATTTAAAGTCTTATGTTTTTTGACCTTGAAAGGTGTATTTTTTTTTATTTAGAAAATTCTTATTTCATATCACTAGGAATTTCGAACATATTCTTCCAGATTCTACTCAAAGAGTGTTGGAGGAGAGTATCCGATGAAATGGTGTAGAAAATGTTCCTTTATGAAAATCCATTGATTTTTGTATGCCTCTATGGTATATTGCTTTACTAAGGCCCTAGAAATCAGTGGAAAACTTGTATTTAGTTTTTTTTTTTTTTCGGGGGAGAGGCAAGTTATAATTTGGAAGAAAAGGATATTACAATTAACTTAGCTGGTAAAGCTCACCCCGAGCTAGGTACAGGGAGGTCTGCTGGCGTAAAACGGAAAAGAATTAACTTAGCGTTGTTCAAAATACTTCAATCATATAGCAACAAAACAAAGATGAGATGTTGAACCCTCAAAAATTCCATTTAGTGACAAAGTTATTATACATGGAAGCTGGAGTTCCTTTCACTCGTGTTCCAATGTATTTCCTATCACAAACAAAACATTGACATATACAGTGGGATGGGCAATTAGCTTTTTCAAAAATAAGTTGTAATTCCAATAAAAAAAACTTTAATTATGTGAAAATGTTGAAAAAAATGGAAATCTGATGCTATAAATATTCTTTTCGATTTATAGCAGCTATGGATATAAGACAATCTTTAGAAGAGAAAAAGAATCTAGCATTGAACTTTTGAAGCTAGAGATTTCTGGAGAAAACATTATATCGCTGAAATTAATTACATGAAGGTGCAAAAACACTTACATGGAGTTTAATTTTTTTCTTATAGCGGTAATTGGGTCATTAACCTTTCACCACAATAGGGACTGAAACTGCTACTCATTTAATGCTACCGTTGTTCACCTGAAAATCAAGTCACGGAAGTGAGTAGCATTACCTACGTCACACCACCACGAACCCCCTTATAGAGTGAGCTATATTCATTCATCATCTCAAAAGATAGACGAAGGAAACACAAGGAGAGAGAAAAAGGAAGCCCGATCCAGGATTCACACTCGAAACCAGCATCCAACACAAGAAATCCTCAAACTTCTCTTCATTCCACGTTCCATTCTCAATTCAAAGTAAGAGAAAAATTTGGAGAACAGAGAAAGGATCTTAATTAGGAAGATTTTTAAAGGGCGTATATAAAGGCTTTAATACATATATTATTATACAACAGAGTTCTATATAAATTTCCGAAAGTGAATTTCTTTTCAGACCACCTAAATTAGTTGTAGATCAGATTTTACGTTTTACTTTTAACGATGTCAGACCAGAAATTTACATTTTTCACAATATTTGACTTATCTTTTCTCTCGGAAAAGAAATAGAACTTTCCTTTTATCATTTATTTTTATGCTTTTAAGGAATTTTTTTCTCGCCAAAAAGCAAAGAATAATATTTCAAAAATATTTCTCGTGCAATAATAGAAATAAATCATTCTAAAGTTTAGAAATAAGTTGAAATAAATTCTTGAAGGTCAGAAAGGAGAGATATGAGAAGTGATTTATTATTTCAGATTTAAAAGGGAGATCCGAAAAAACAATTTCCCTGATAAAATCACCACTATATTTTGATCAAGTCTTGCCTACAGTTCTTTCAATAAAATGTTCAATCCAAAAAAATTGTAAATAATTTTTAATAAAATTGTTTTGATGTTAATGTAGATGTTTAGTCCAAAGAACGTGAAAAATTTATTCTTGCATTATATTTATATTCATAGTCGAATTACATATTTTTAAAGGGTGTGGCTAAGAATTTTTTCTTGAGTTAGTCACACAACACACAGAATTCATTTCTAAGATTTATCTTAATTTATGCAATAATTTAATAATTAATGTAAAAAGATAAGATAATTGAGATTATTATAAAATAATTGGAGATTTAATAATATAATTTGTGATCGAAAAATTTAGATAAATTTCGGGATATTAATTGTGGTTAAATGTAAAGTATTCGATTATATATATTTGTAATTGTAGGTGTACATGGGGATTATTGAATCTGGGAGTTATTGAAGAACAAACACACATATTTCGAAATAATTTTTCTACAAAAATATATTAAAGACCATTCAGCTATTGTTAAATGGCAAGATTGATCTCAGACAAGAATTGCCTCTCATCTGAGAAAAATTTAATTGAATGCATATAATTTGATTTTGAAGCCTGACATTCTTTTTTCTCTGGAAGATAATAAATAATTATTTTTAATGCAAATTTATGTGTACTACTGAAATCAGTCTGAAATTCTACCGCGTTTCATGAAAATATTTAGAAAATGTAAAAGAAGAAAATGGTAAATATTTTCTGTACGTTTCTGGCTGTCTATTGTTAATGACCAAAAAGTCTCCAAGAGTAGCCAATCACCTCAAAATTTTAAGATACTGTCTTGGAACAAGTTCAGCACCTGAGATGTCAAACTTCTATCCACAAGCGAAAGGATATTGCGACCACGAATTATTTCAGTCACTATTAATGAATATGACAGAACTTTAGTAGTGTAATCATGACGGAATTTCAGTCGAGTACAGCACTCCTGATCTTCCCGTCACGAAAACAAAGTCATCGGAGTCATGCCATCACATACTCAACTTTGAATGAGTTAACAATAATTTATCTTTTATGATGATGATGATTATTTAATCATGGTGGCAAGATATCGACATTCGATTTTTCCTACATAGGATATACTGATTTCTCTTACATCTGAACGGTAGTCTAATGTATGTATTTACAAGTATAAATGAAAAGCCATGAATTAATTCAAGACTGATAGTGCAAGAGTACAAAATAGTGTAAGAGCATTAGTAACGTTGGGCAACATTTCGAAAGATGATTATTTTTCCCGTTTTACCCATAATTTGTAGTTATGAAAAAAAATCATTTGAATGATCCGTATTGCCTCATTTGTTTGTAACAATTAAAGACCACCATTTTATTTTGTTTTATATTTGTACACTTTAATATCTGTCTACGGGAGAAAAGTGTGATAGCTCAGGGCTTGATTTAATTACATGATTCAAAACTATGTTATATTTTGCATATAATGTAGCTTTCATTAGAGCTAGACCTAATAAATAAAAATTTAATTTGTTAAATATATAATGTAGTCTAGATTCCTTTACAGATTGAAATTTATTCCATCGAATATCGAAGATTATGATTTATTATAAACATACATAAATATCTCCATTTACACATTACCATACTTAACCGTAGTTACTATATTTCAAGAACTGCGTGTCTATAAAACCTATACTTGGTGGAATATTAGAGAAGCATTACTTAAAAATTTTGTTGGAGTAAAATTTTATGATATTCCTCTATAAAAAGAAGAATAAATAAATAATTTCACGTTTTTATAATTTGTAAATATTTCTAGAAAAACAGTTAAAAATCTAAATTTTGAAAAGGCACTGTATATTCCTATCCAGTACAATAAGTAGCATTGTAGACAATAATTCACGATCTAAACCTATTTAACTTGCCCTAACTTCAATAATCACGACAGACATTCGGCTGAGTCAACACTACCTTTCGATAACGCACTACCTAAACAATGTTTCCAACTCTCTACTTACCAATAAGGAAAACGTCGATTTAGCAAACCACAAGCTACCATGGCTATAAAACTTAAATAGTGAAATCTTAATTCCTATCTCGATCTCTTTGTTTATTTCAATATAAAGTTGTCTCATTAATGACAATCTTAAAAATTGTTTTCATTGTTAATATTAATTGCTTGTTTGATAACGGTGGGTATACACACAGTTTGCTTATATAATTAAAAGTAATGTTTGTTAAATGTTTTATAAAATTTTAGAAAATATAAAAATTTTAAACGCATTTTGAATTGAATAAATTGAAATTAATATTATGCTCATCATATGTGTAGGATTAAATTCTGCAAAATTATTTGGATCGGCTTTTTATTTGGAGTTATATAGTGTATCAATCTGTAGAGAGACAATAAAATAGACAACATCATTTACAAAACTGAATTTAAGTCACATTTTGCGTGGATTTTCTCAAAGAAATAAGAAAAACGATACTCCTACTTTTCGAGAGAATGAATTTTATTAAAATGGTTCATTTTCTTTTTAAGTTTTTCAAACTATAGAATTTGATAAGATGCATAAATATTAACACAAAATAGCCATGAACAAAATTTTAAAATACACATTCATTAAAATATTCAATATACATGAAATTGATACAAGACAATATGTTTTAAGACAATGATCTATAATTACATATAAATAAGAAAAATCTTATTTTTTTAACTTGCTTATGGGTTTTGACTACGACATAAATCCTAGTTTCATAATTACTATTATATTTCTTCACCATTGATAAAATAAAAGTGGCAATAATATTTTGTTTAATCTTTTTATATTCTTCTACAAATTTTTGGGAATATATATTTTGTCTAACTTAAATTTGTTTTTGGAATACATCCTAAAGTGGCAAATCTCGATTATATACTTCTCTATTGTTCTCTTTCATTTTTTATTTTAATGAAATTGCATTTTTATATTTAAATATCATATTTCGTATCAGATTGGATCAATCATTCATTCAAGTCTTAAACACGTTCTTTAGTAAGTATACTAGATATTTATTTAGCATGTTTATAGTGCTATTTTTTAGCAGGCATGATTATTATATTCATTATTTCTATTATTTTATTCTTTGTGTTATGCTAATAATGGCGATACAGAAATTACCGTTAAATGTCTTCACATTCGTAGACATAAGTTATACCAATATTACTCAATAAAAGTAAATGAATTTGTTTCTTTTTTAAATATTAGAATAAGACCATTGCACATTCTTCTATTTTACAAATCTATATCAAATCCTTACCTTCTCTGCCAAAATTGTGACAAAGGAGACAGCTATGTTTCACAGAATATGCAAGGTCAATTTTCGTTTTATGGGTTTTCAGTACATCTCCATTCACCAGCATTTTCATAAACATAAAAGAAACGTGTAAAACGTGTAAAATAGAAAAATTAATATTACAAAGACAAAATTCTTTTACACTTTTATCTCAGTATACATAGACATGAAAATGAAATTATTCCACTCGAAGCCAGAGAAGGGGTCCTTATAAGCGGAAAGAAGTTGTAGACAAATCTTTTTGAAATGGACTTGTCTTCAGTGAACAATTATCTTTCAATTTTAGTTTCGCTAAATATCAGGGGATAAAATAACTTCATTTAAGAATTATAGTCTGCTTTATGCTGAAACATTAGTTGGTTCAAAATAATCGATCTAGAAGACAATGCTTCGAACTACTGGTCCAATATATTTAGACAAGAATTTAAATATCACAGTACACTAGCATTTGATGGGACAGATAGCTGTGGGGTAATGAATCTAAAGGCAACTCCTTTTGAGAACTTACAGACTGCCTTGAGAGAACCAATCGCTAATTTTTGACAAAGTATTATTGAAGAAAGATATAATTTCAACTCAGTGGTATCGTACAAAATATTCATTTTTCAAAAGATTAACAAAATTTTTAATTCATGAGATGGAAGCAGTTTATAAAGTAATCTGTTTGTGTTTCAACTTCCTCAATGGATGTTTGTAATGATTAAAATTCCGCTTTAAACTATGGGTTTCGGAAGACCTATAATTTGTTCACTAAAGTGATGGCAAAATGATAAATCAACATAAGTACTGTCAACAACATAAGTAAATCAACATAAGTTTAAATTTGATGTAAGATCTTTTAAACTGTCATATATTTTATTGAAGTCCTTTTGTAAGCAAAAGAATTCGTTTAATATAAAATATAATACTCTCTTCCTTTCTGTCCATTCAAAGTTTATAAGCCTCAGTGAACAGTCAAAAACAATAAGATGAGTGTCCCTCATTTCTAAGACATCACATTTAGAAGTGGGGGATCTTCAGCTTATTGTTTTGGACTGTAGAAATAATTAAAACTAAAATTCTTAATTTCCATTTATTTTATCTTTTTCATTGAAAAAATTATCATACACAATTAATAAAATTTATAAAATATCATTGAAGAAAAGACAGCAAAAAACAACAACCTGTTATGAGTTTATTTCTATTAACACTATTCAAGAAACACATATGCTATCTGCGTATAATTCTTTTTGGTGCAACCGTTAAAAATTATAAGACAGTGTTGACTCTTTTATGTTTCTAACGTATAACTGAAATTTCTTGTCACAGTTTAAAGAATTTTTTCCAAAATACTTTGTACTTTTAAAACAGTTAAAGTGCAAAAGGAATGAAGAAATAATTATTTGATTGCATTATTAAACTGCGCAATTAAATAAGCAGTATCATATCATAAAATTACAGGTTTAAAAATTTAAAGGTATTTACATTAAATGAAAAAATACTTGTTGAAATCAGTTGAAGCACTCCGAGACTTCACTCCAATCTCTTTGCAAAACAAATCTATCACAAATTTTACAGATTTCCAAAAATATTGGAAGATCTTAAAGTAAGGTATGGGAAATATTCTTTGCTTTAATTTTCTTTAATAATTCGGGGAAATTCCAATCAAGTAATTTGAACTTAAAAAATTACAATTTCAAAATACTTTTACTTTTTTTAAACTAGAATATTTTTTAAAACATTTATTCATTACATGTTAAAATATTCTGCAATTTAAGATATATATTATAATATTTCAAAATAAACATCTCTTGTGGAAAAAATTCAAGAAATTACTTCACAGTAAAAAAGGATTTTACTGATGAAACATAATTGGAAATAATCTGCAATTTGAATTGTTACTATAAAGTTTTAATAAAAACACGTTTACTGGTTTTAAAAAAATATTCATTCGAATTTTTTTAGAATTTAAATATTCAAATAGCCAAGAAAATGTCGATGGAAACAAAAGGAAGACACAACAAAATAACGAAATAACGTTTCTCTGAAAGATTCAGACAGAAGAGCCTGAGGAAATTGTCGTTTATCCACGAAACGAGTTCGACAAATAAAGAGATGATAAAAGGTGCATGAAACAATCTTCTCCATCTTCCCACTGACTCCTCTCTTCATCCAGAATAAAATGAAAAGGATTTTAGCAAAGCTCTGATTTCCGAAACCTCTTTTGGCATTGCTTCTTTCGCTTCATTTATTTTTAAGAGAGGGTTTTTCTTGTGGCAAGATACCTGATGATAGTTTCACAATAAGATGATATAAATTTCTCTTCCGAATTACTTTTCTTGATGAAGGGGAATCTTTAGTGTATTGGTAGCTTTTCCTCCTCCCTAGATCTTAATTATTTAAGAAACAAATCAGGGTTGATGTATGTAAATCTTAAAATTTTCTTTTTCTTGTGCCCAGTTATAAATTGATTTAACTAAATATATTATACATTTCTCATATGACCTTGACAAGAATAATATGGAATCTTATATTAAATTATAGTTTAATTATTCATAGTCATTTTACACAACTTGTTGGAGAATGTCTGGGGTTGCTTATCCTTCCGGTTAAGAGATTGTACTGTGAAGTCACCAGTATCAGAAAGAAATCACGAAATTCATCAGAAAATCATCTGTATAAGAAACACCGCGAATTTTTTCATATGGCTCAAAATGCTGACATCAGCATTCATTGCTGATATCATATTACTGTTATCAGGAACAAAACATTTTATTAGATCCTTACAGAAGACTTTTAAAGAAGATATAACAAACGTTAGTCCTCCATTCTGGGCCATATCTAGTTTATAGTAAAATTATGATGAACCATCAGCCTTAAGCCCTGGACGTAACTTCCTGTAAGCCATTGTCTATATAAATTGCACCAAAAGAGGTACTTGAAAAAGACTGCTTAAGACTCATTCTCAAACTGTCTCCAGAAATGTTTAGATGAATCTAGCATTCATTGTAAAAAATATAATGAGTCCAACTATTAAAATTATAATGGGAAAATACTTTCAGTTTTCAATTTTTTACTTATGGGAGCTGTGCTGGAAATATATTGGGGCGAATTCTACAATCATTGATTCGGAAAAATAATTACTTAAATAAGGTTTGTAGCGGCAACAATTGGATTATTATTTGATAAGTTCTTTAGAAGCAGACTATACTCTTTACAAGTGATAACTTCTGTTTTCCAATATCAATACTTTTGGAACATTAATAAACATATTTATTTTTGTTAGGTGGTAAAACATTTAAGCAAATCGTCGTTACAAATAATTACGTATCAATGAAATAATAAGAAAATGAAAAAAATGTGTTTTTGCATTACTGATTTATTCATTTACGCAAATGAATAATTACCCACTTCAAAAGTTATTTTTCAAGGAAAATCAATATGAAGTTTCTCTATTTATCCCATAACCATTCTTCACTAATTATTCAAAACTTACCTATAACCATCTTTTTTTAAAAAATAAATGCAGTAGAATATTTAAAATTATAAAATAAAGTTAAAAATATTACTGTTCATTTTCCCTGGTAACCGAATTTATTTGCTTGCATTTATTTACTAATTAATTAGTGTTTTAATCAAGTTAAGCAAACCCATCAGTTTCCGTTGGTCATTGGCAAACGGGCATATAGCTTTTGAAAAATATTGGTGGTGCCTATAAGTAAAAACACTTATAACTTACTTAGAATTTTTCAAAACACTGGGGTTTGTTCATGAAATACGATCTCACATAATAAAACGAAACTTAAAAAGTGCAATGAGGTATTAAGCACTTGTAAAATTTCTTTTATGTAATGAGATTCTTAAATTATTCAGAATTCTTTTCCTCCTCGCTTCAGTGAATTTTCTATCGGCTCTGTATTCGAAAAAGCATAAATACATACGTTGTTAATGCTAAAAACATGGATATTCATAAAAACAATACTTGCACAGATATTGAAAAAAATGGTAACTAGTGATATTTTTCTTTCAGGAGCGTTATGTGTAAGAGCAAAAAACTAGGAATCCGATGCCTTATTTTTTCTCTACTTCTACCTATTACATAAATTCCAATTTTAAAACAAGGGAAAGAAAGTCAAATGTTTGCATTCTTGAAAAGAAAAATAATCTAAAATGACATATTATATCGCTTAAATTCATTACACCCTGGTATGAACAAGCTTATGGTAATTTCGAATAAGCATTATATAATTACTGTTTGTATTAACTACAAACAAAGTTACAAAATGAAGAATCTTTTATTTTAACATCAACAGAGATAAATATCCTAATATATATTTCACTTTATAAAACCATATGTTTTTAGTTCAATCTTGAACCTAAGCTAACAGAAGAAAGATTTCATTTATATATTAATTATTTGAGAAAGAAATTTTATTTCATTTATAAAAAATTTTAAAATGAAAAATAGAATGCCAAATTCATCTCCTGCTATACTGCAGCATTTAATTGATTCTTCTTATTCACAAGTTCATTTGCTTTCATAAAAATGTTTTGAATAGAAACTTTAATGTTTACTAAATAGTTTTATGAAATTTAAGAACAATTTACAAAGGCACCGTCGAATTGACAGGAAAAAATGATCGATGCCCGTGGAATCTGCAATTGGCAAATTGTTCTTATTAAATCCATACAAATTTGTGATTAATGGCTACAGTCAACATATTTCACGGTAAAAGGTTTCACACAAGCCCCTGAAAAACCTTTAAGACACTGCTGACATGCCTTTCAAAAGGTTTCGGGCTATTTGTAAGAAAACTCAAGTACAGAATCAAAACCTAGAATGAGGAAATCTTTTAGAGCGGAAAATAAGTCTGCAAAAATTGTAAGGCGGAATTCTTTATGAAATTTTTTAACGAACGGAACATTTTTCAATCAAAAACATTTTTAATATAATAATGTCAAAGACACTATTTTAATGAATGAGGTTGTCCAAAATTCAGTGTGAATTATTCTTTCCATTTGTTCATTTCTCTATCCAGTTAGCGAGTGAAAGAATGATCATGATTTATATTTATATAATCCTTTATACATACATATCGATTAAAGCTTGTGAATCGAAATGAATTATATAAATGTACTAATATATTTATGCTTAAATATTTGCCAAGATTTAGTAGACTGTACATTTTTATATATAAATTTTGCAGTCGACTGTTCAAAATCTTGAAATAAGTATTACACTCCAACGAATATATATTTACCAATTTTGACTTTACATTTCTACGTTAACTTTATCTTTCTATAATGTTTCCCTAAGCACTAGTATTGTACGTTTGGGGAGATTTTTCTTATAGGTACGAAAAGAATTTATTGGCATCAAACTGCCCTTTCAATATTATTGGCTCTTTCAATAGAATTGGGAAGCTAGAGACATGTTAGATTAATAGACTCTGTTTCAGTATCTTTTTTGTGTTATTGTACTATTCTTTTTATTTATTTTGCTGTAACTGTCTACAATCTGCCATTGGAAAAAAATATATTAGAATATGAAATATTTCTTTTTATTGGAAACTGAAAAGTTAAAAAGCGAAAAAGTGCTGATCATAGTTGTCTGGAAAATAAATATAGTTCCTTACTACTATCTGATGTCTGGTTATGTGTCATTTTAAACTAAAAAAAAGAAAGTGTTGCGTTGTCATGATGTAGGATGTCATTTTTCTAGCAAAGTTAAGATAGCAATGAGGAATCCGATTTCTGTTGATCAAACTTTGAAATAGCTTTTAAACTTAATTAGTTTATTTTTAAACTTAATAAGTACTTATTAAGTTTAAGCTTAAAAATTTTGTTTATTAAGTTTAAAAATACTTAATTTATAAGTATTTTTAAACTTAATAGTTTACTTTTAAACTTAATAACTTAATTAAACTAGATTCCTCAGTGCGAATGCATTTTCTGTAGCATTAAACATCCCGATAGTGATCCGGATACAGTCTTCTATAATACATTTAAGCTTTTCCTTTTCCTAATCCGAAAGCGATAATATCTTACAAATCTCTGAATGGAACAAGACAGAATTTTGATAATATCACCAAGTGGGCATGCTAAATACTTAAAGCGATTATACATCTGTCACATAAAAACATTTCCGAGGAATTATTTTTCAAATAGGCTAGGAAGTATTCATATATCGCAAAAGAGAAAATTCTGAAAACCACCAAGCATGCACCCTCATAGGTTTACACACACAAATCAAAAATGCCGCATTAATTTCATTCTTCAACTAGGTATGGAATCGAACCAAAATTAAAGAGTGCTTTTCTTCTATGCCAAATGGTGAATCTTGAACATCTACAGCATACTACATTTATCTTAAGAAAAATTCAAGTTATCGATACTTGTTTTTTAAAAAAATGTTAAATTGAAATTTGTGTTATCTTTACTAACGTGACAAAAATAGATGTTACATTTGTTTTTGACTCACATTCATTAATCACCCAATCACCGTAATTGTTTAAATCTCTGGTGTTGATGATTTGACATATGAAATATTGTTGATATCCATTTTTTCTTGATTATACTCATTCCTAACACGCCCGTTCATGGAATTTAATAAATTCATCTTGTAAATTATATCTCTAGGAATAACAATAACCAAAAAGTTGATTTTTAGTAACATTTGATTAAGAATATGATTTAAGGATATAATGAGTATATTTGCCGCCTACTCTGTCTAGTGGTTAGCATGCCTGACAGGGAATAGGGAAGGCTGGGTTCGAATACTGGTTTGGGCATGGATGTACTTTCTCTCTCTCTCTCTGTCTATCCTGTCTTTGTTCTTTCCTTGTATGAATGGAGTATGAATGGTTTCCAGCCCTATAAACAGGTACAACAGGGCAACAATGGTACATCCACTG
>JAPDSC010145218.1:0-21513 GCA_026290005.1 Latrodectus geometricus
CGGTTTTTTGTTTGATTAATTCAGTTACGAGTACAAGGTTTCAAAAATGGAAGACAACAAACAGAAAATTCGATACATTTTCGTTTTTCTCTTGTAACGGCGAAAAAGATAGCCGGGTTGCTAAAATTGTGAAAGGTGTTTATCCAGTTACGTACAATTTTTGTTTCGTCGATTCCGTTCGGGTATTTTTGATGTTAGAGATGCACCTCGCACAGCATCGTCGAAAATGTCTATAAAATATCAAAAATGATCGAAGTTAACCGCATGTCAGCAGTCGTAACTCGCAAGACCTAAAAAATCTACATGAAAGCTGTTTTAAACCTTTTTACAAAGTGAATCCAAAAGACGTTACATAAAGTTCACGTAAAAATAATGGATTTCTTTTTCCCCAACCTAATATACATAATTAAAAACATGTCAAAAAAAGAATAGTCAAATCTCAAAATTCAAAAATAACTGTGATAAAAATAATGAGCTTAAAAGTTTCCTTAAAAAATAAATTATATTTCTTAATTTTTATTACATTAGTCATTGCTGTGGATCTCAATGTATAAATTGCTATAATTTTAATTTATAATAATTATGATGAGTTTCATACGTAATTTTTCCTATTGAATATGGATCACGCTTAATCAAAAAGTTTAAAACATTTATAGCAAATGTTTTCAATTTTCATTTTCATGATGATACGTTAAATATTTTATCAATATCATAAATTTGAATAGAAAATTTCCAGGTATGAAAGTTCTATTTAACTTATTCTAACAAAATATGATTCTTGGATCGCATTTCTTTATATTTCAATTTTATATTAAAAATCTCCTAATAGAAATATTTTTAAAAAAGTACTTTTTTGACATGTAAGGAAAACAATATTTAATATGTAATTATAGGAACGTTCATCAAAGAAATTCGCCTTGGCTTAGTTTGTATTGTCTGTTTACACGAATATTAATTCTAGTCGAAGTCCAGTTTTCAATGACGTCTCATGTGAATTACTATTTGTTTTCTCTTTTACACATCGTTCAACGATTACTTTTTATAATCAGGAGTTTAATTTGACCGCGACCTATAGATTAAAGTTGATTTGGAATCATAATGAACACCAATACTCGAGCCGTGAAACGAATCCATGAACTGTCGAACTGAAGACCAAAAAACCAACCGTTCATGAGGTGCGAATCAAATTGTTGAATCTTAACATATATATATATATATATATCGTGCTAAAATTTAATATTAGTAAAGGGAGGGGTGCCACATCAGTAACTTCCAGGGGAGCGTTCAAGCTTGAATTGTGAATCGAACCCATGAACTATTGAACAAAGGGTGCGAGCACTAACTTTTCAGCTGCTAACTGAGCTAGTATTCCTGAAAACATGCTAAAATGTGACATTAATAAACGTAATGTGTGGTGCAACTTTATTCCTAGAAGGACCATTATGGGCATTCAATCTTGAAGTATGAATCAAACCCACAAACTGTAGAAAGGTAAAAGAAAATTATTAAAGCATATCATTTTAGTTTGTAATATTATTTATTTTTTAAAAAAGATGGCACACTGGGCAAGATTCTCGTAGTTTTCAGCAAAGAACGAAGGAATTTCACTATAACACCAGGCCAGTGTTTTCTAAAAGGTCACTTCATATTTACCTCCAGGGGAATCTAAAAGTAACAGGTTATTACGTAATAATAAGGCCTGTTATGAAAAATGAGTGTTGCAATTGTAGCCTTTAAACTTGCCTTAAGAATAGAAGTCTAATTTTAAAATTAACAAAAAAAAAAAAAAAAAAAAAAAAAAAAGATTTATTTATTTTATTTTTTGAAATACTTATTTATTGTGTTTAATAAAACGTTCACAATTAAAGTTTAAGGAATTATCATACAAATAATAAAATATAGGTGTTTGTTTGAAAAATGTTTTGATTCTATACATCAACAAAAAACGACGGAGAAATCAGAAAAACATCTTTTATTTTTTTATAAAATTTTTAAAGTTAGATTAAAATTTTAATTACATAATTTTTTTAAAAGCCAACATGACCTAGTAGATAAACCTCGTTTTTTAAGTTGAAAATAACAAATTCGATACTAACCGTCAGAGTTGAACTAGAAAAAAAGATTTTTGTTTCTTCCTTCTGCATGCTCGCCTTTTTAGATGGTCCCTAATATTTTCAGGTTTTCTCCCTTGCAATACTTCAATATGGATATATTTATTTATGAGGAATTCTGATGGCATCCAAATTCGCAGTGAATTCTCAAATAAGGCTTTACAAGTTATTTAATTTTCTGGATATTCATTATACAGTGCCAAATATATAGATTTTATGTTACTGTATAAATAAATGTATTATAGCTTAATATATAAATTTAAAAAATATGAAATATGATATATATACGAGAAAATATGAATATGAAAAAATCATATTCGTAAAAAAATATGAGTTGTCCTTATGTTATTCGTAATTATCTTATTTTTATATTTTCATATCTAGTGCATCACCCTTCAGAATTTTGTCTAGACGAAACGAATTATTATTTATACCTTCCATAAATTCAACAAGAATCATGAGATTAACAGGATTTAAGCAATTTTAGGATTAAGTTATGGGAATTCGTGAAAGAGAATTTAGTACCGTTTCACATTCGAATTTTATTGAAAATAAGATTATTGAATTGTTATCAACTTATTGTTTTGCTAAGATTGTTTTGATATTATAGCTAAACTATTTTATTGAAAAATTTAATGACGTGTGTACTTTCATTTTTAAACCTTTTTTTTTTTTTTTTTTTTTTTTTTTTTTAAGTATTCTTATTTCGTAAGACATTAATTTCTGCTTTGATGATAAAAAATTTTATTTTACTACAACTTGCATTTCACATAGAGTTATTTGATTTTTCAATGTTAGATTATTAGAAATATTTTTCCAGCTGCCTATTTTATGCTGACCGAAATTACTGAACATAGTCAACTACCTTGTAATTTTGTATCAAGTTAAAGTAACGTGGCCGACACCTGAGCTTTCACTCTTCTCTTTACCCTAAGCCACATCACAAGAATATTGCAGCCTACGAGTTTTTTAATGTGCATGGGCTCTCTCAGCACTGCGATCTTTATCAATGACCTGCTACCTCAAGGTCGCGACACGACACTTTTCCAAACCAAACTACTGTGCTTTTTAATTTTTTATTATTATTTAATTGGCTTTGTACGATTAATAATTTAAAATACTACTCTGTCCATTTTTAAGTCGAGAAATTATTACAAGCATAATTTTAGTTATTATATATTTGCTAAAATCAGTGGGCGATTATTTTACCTTTTTTGTGATTTTTCTTTGTAAAATATTCAAATTCAACGGTCTTTGATCATCAAAAGCAAACGTATCACCTGGTCAACATTTTGAGTAAAATAGCTCTTGCAAGTACAACTTCATATTACAATTTGAAATATATATATATATATATATATATATATATATTTCATTTTTTTTATGGATTTTAAGAAAATTCTTTATTAAAATAGGAACAATAAACTTGAAGAAAAAAGAAAATGTTGTTCAGAAGCCAATTTTTAATAATTTTCTATCAGAAAACTGCAAGACTATATGGGGTCAAAATTTGAAATGTTACTATGTGACTCCTTACTTTCTTACTGGTTATTGCACTAGCATACTACCTTGTACTTAGCCCGAAGTACCGATGGAAGCAGCTGTTTGGAATTCTTCGTAATTTACTAGCGGGTACCAAGCTGAAGATTCCCTAAATACTTGATATACCATCCTTAGAGGTGCTATTTTACTTGGAGTCATTGTGACCACGACTTGTTGAACGTGTCCCTGCCACATTAAGTAAACACGACGAATTTTGGTTAAGTCGGGATTCCAACCCACTACCTTCCGATCATGAGAACGATGCCCTAACCAACCAAGCTACGGCGACCCCGTTTTCTTACTTGATTACGGAAACCCGAGTGCGTAAAAATAAATTTAATTTGGTTCTGCCACTCAGAGATTTCCAGGCTAGGAGAATTTCTGCTTACTATATACTCTAATAGCCTTTTTCTCTTCCCATTGGGATGGTATGATGGGAAAAGAAAGTAACCACTTCAAATAACAATTTCACCACTTGAGCATGGATGAAAATTACAAAGTGCTTGCTGAGGTTTAATTTAAGAAGCCAATATTTAAAATTTAGAATTGCTCCTCATCGTTAAAGATACATTTAAGCATGACAAGGCTGATGGAATTTAAATTTGGGCTTCTCTATTTTATAAGTTTTTGCCTTTGGTCAATCTTTTCCGTTTTATAATATTTCAATGCAAGAATTATTTCTGTTTTGTTCTTTTCATTTTCTAAATGGGACTGTTCGACTACCTGTTTTAATAAATATTCTAGCTTGTGATATTTTTTTAAATTGATATGTCTCTTTAGACTTAGCCTTCGATATCCAAAATCGTGTTTCTACACATTAAATTGTGTAGAGTGTGCACCATATCTCTGTAACCGTGAATGCACAGAAAAGAGTATTTCTACTCGGTTACCGGTACTGTGAATAAACTCATTTTTCTCTTGTAAAAATAATATGAAAAATAATTTGTATTTTAGGCCTACTTTAAATGTGTGTTGTCAAAGCACGAGAGATTTTTTTTTCTGACAACTCAAACAGATTATTATTTATTGACTGCAATGTATTCGGCATGCGTGCTTACTTGGATATATATATATATATATATTTACTTGCATCGGTGCATGGCTTCGAATCATCTTTCATTCTCAGATAAGCGTGTAAAAGAAATTCCATACTTCGTGGCCCAGCTCCAAAATTCGATGACGAATCCCAAGTGTTGACCTCCGCGTCTTTATGAATGAGAAAAGGACGTGTCTCTCCTTGGGATCGGGGGGTGAAGTGCTAATTCGTCCTCCTTTCCACGCCTGTCTCTTCTCAAGATCTTCCTCATTAATCTTTTCTCGAAGAAAGAAATAACGCGCCTCTCTTGATTTAGTTTTACGATGACTCGGGTGACGACCTCCTCGACCCGGGGTGGACTAGTTCCGTGGAACTTCTAAATTGCGGTTTTGTTCCATGGTTTCGAAATGGGGCATCTCAGTTACCCAATTAGAGATTTAACTGCGTTTTCTGAAATTATATGTTACGAAGAATGAGAAATTCAACGATAAATAACGCTTCTGAATTAAAGTTATACATTTATTATTGTCCAAGGAATAATAAATGATTTTCACATCTGTAAATAGTGATCAAAATTATCAGAAAAAATGTCTTATTCATTATTTTCACAATCGATTTCAGAACTGGTGTAATGGAGTTTGTAGTTATTGGTTATAGGAAGTAACAAGTTTTTTTTTTTTTTCTTAATTTTTTGTATTATTGACTTAGGAAATATGTACATAATGTTTTAATTAGATTAATAAAATTACTGCGCTTTTTCTCGGGTTAGTATTTTTCAATTTAGAATGTAAAAACCGTATTAAATATGGCATATAACTCTCAAATTCTTTAAATCACAGAATTCATTTTGAAATTCTTAATAATTAATTAAAAAAGATTTCATTATAGTATATATATTACATATTGTATATTTATTATAATCTTTTTTCAGTTTTTCTCGTTATTAAATGAAGTCAGCTTTTTAATTCTTAAAAAGTCATACTTTAATATTTACTTCTTGTTGGAGCCATAAAGCATAAACATGAACAGCAATATCCTTCCGTTACGTGACTTCATGCTAGTGTTATAGAAGTTAAAGGTCAACTCTAGGAAAGGAAACCGCCAATGTTCATACGTTAAATAACTGCCACTTTATGTATTAAGTACCATAATTTACCATCTAAGCCTCTATTTTTTTCATCGTGATACCAAAAACATTTGCTTTGGCTTTATAGTGTAACCACATTTTTTTCGAGTATAAGGTCCTAAGCTTTATTCCGGCTACTTAACATGCTTGTTCTAAAGTAGCCAGAAATAAGAAATATATATGGAAAGCGGATGTTGCATAGTAACTGCGCATCTTTTGGAGTGAGTGCGTTGGAGTTTTCTACCTTTTCGACCTGTGAATAGATCTTTCTAGAAATCAGTACCTGAGAGGGTATCTGAATGGTTAATGCTCTAGTCTATTCCGCAGTTCGTTTGGTTCGACTTTCATAGCGGATGTGATGTTTGTAATAGCACGGAATCATCTTGAATTGTAGAATCTGTCTAAATTAACTATTATTTTCAAAAAGTGATCGTATAATAGGCAAACCCAGCTTAGGAAACAGTACTGGTCAGTTGTTCATAAATGTTGCAACAGCTGCCGTCTATGCGTTTGACTATGCGTTATTAAATAAATCAAAGTATGTTGCCAAATAGATTATTTTCTTTATGTATTTTTGGAATGGCCTGACAGTTCTGAACATTAAGGACGAATCACGTCTATTGTTAATAGCAAAGTGTTCTTGAAAAGTTGGTACAATGGCGAACCAAAGATGTTGCCACTTTGATTAACCTGAATATTTCTCGGAAAATATTCTGCTAATACTTAGTGTTCAGCCTTTACTATTAGTGAAACCAATATAGACATGTTATATTTTAGACTTTCAAATCTTTCAATTGTATGTGGAAAGTTCTGTAAGGTAGGCAATAAAGTTTTCATGTATCGATGACGGCGGTATTCATTTTACTTTACAATCCAAATAGGATATTTTTATTGTTATTTTCTACTGAATCTACGAGGAAGGCTGCAATGTTAAAAACGATGAAAATTGCATAAATAGTATACTTTCTGATCATGAAACACAGTTTCACAAAAAGAATGAATAGAACAAAAATGAATAAACTGGAATGATTTAAAAATGAAACGACCTTATTTTAATAAAAATGATTGAATGAAACAGTGATACATCTTATACAGTACGAATGATGTGAAGTAAGACGATCTCATTTGCAAGTACAAACATTATCAGAGCAAAATTAAATATAATCGTTTGGATGATGACTTTAGAAGGGGAGGGTATTTCATCGGCAACTAAGTTGAATCTGAATAACCTCGTCATATGTATTATCTTTCTGTGCAAAATTTAGCGACCTCATTTCTGAAAAAAACAAGATAGGTATTTCACAAAAGATTGTTGGTGTTTGCCACAGATTTTATCTTGTTAGATGTTGACATTTTATTGGTTGAAATGTAACCTGTTGTAATGTTTCGTTTACATTTCGTCATGGCAACTTTGATGTGCAAAACTCATACATTATAGCTAAAATTATTCTGCTGCGCTCTCAGTGTGTTCAACGTTGCAATAAGTTTAGATGCTGTGTTAAGTTGCAACAAAAAACTATTTTGAAATTTTATATTGAAAAACTTATTGTTCACATTGTGTAAGATGGAGTAGCAACTTATAATCTTACAAGCGATGATAGATTGGTAATTGTGGCTGATTGATTGATGATCCATGCTGATTAGACCCTTATGGTAAATGTACAAAGTTCATTTCGATTAAAAGTTATAGGACAACCTGAATAATAGTATCGAAATACCAGGCTGATATGAATTGGTTTAGACCTGTGTGTGAGTTAAATTACTGTAGTTATTAAAAAATATGCACTTAATATATGACTTATGGGCTTACTATATGCTTTTAGTAATCGTCATTTGTTCTGAATATCTCTAGATTTTGATATTTAATTATTTCATTTCTACACTACTGGCCATTAAAATTGCTACACCAAGAAGGTGACATGCTACAGATGTGAAATTTATTCGAAAGGAAGAAGGTGCTGTGGTATGCAAAAGATTAGCTTTTCAGCGCATTCAGACAAAGCAGGCGCAAATAGCGACACCTACATTGTGTTTAAATGAGGAAATTGTTCAGTCGGTTCCTCATACACAAATTGCATTTTAACGTTGTTGCCTGGTGAAAATTGTTGTGTTACCTCGTGTAAGAAAGAGAAATGCCTACCACCACGTTTCTGACTTTGATAAAGGTCGAATTGTAGCGTATCGGGATGCGGTTTATCTTATCGCAGTATTGCTGCTCGCGTCGGTCGAGATCCAATGACTGTTAGCAGAATATGGAATCGATGGGTTCAGGACGGTAATACGGAACGCCATGCGGGATCTCAAAGGCCACCTATCACTAGTAGCCGAGAAGACAGGCATATTATCCGCATGGCCGTAATGGATCGTGCAACCACGTCACGAGCCGTGAGTCTAGAAACGGGGTCGTTTGGAAGACAACAAGTGTCTGCACGAACAGTTCGACGCTGTTTGCAGGAGCATGGACTCTCAGCTCGGAGACCATGGCTGCGTCTTCCCTTGACGCTGAGTCATAGACAAGAGCGCCTTCAATGGTGTGATTAAAGACGAACCTGGGTGCACGAATGGCGAGACGTCATCTTTTCTGATGAATCCAGGTTCTGTGTACAGCATCATGATGGTCGCATCCGTGTTTGGCGGCATCGTGGTGAACGCACACTGGAGCGTGCATTTGTCATCGTCATACTGGCCCATCACCTAGCGTCATGGTATGGGGTGCCATTGGATACAAGTCTCGGTCACCTCTTGTTCGCATTGACGGTGCTTTGAACAGTGCACGTTACATTTCTGGTGTGTTACGACCCGTGGCTTTACTCTTTATTCGAGCCCTGCGAAACCCTACGATTCAGCAGGATAATGCCCGACCGCATGTTGCCTTTATTGTACGGACCTTCCTTGATACGGAACATGTTCGGCTGTTGCCCTGGCCAGCACGTTCTCCAGATCTTTCACCAATAGAAAACATCTGGTCAATGGTTGCCGAGCGACTGGCTCGTCACCAAACGCCAGTCTATACGGTTTATGAACTGTGGCATCGTGTTGAAGCTGCATGGGCATCTGTACCTGTACATGCAATCCAATCTCTGTTTGACTCAATGCCCAGGCGTTTAACTGCTGTTATTACTGCCAGAGGTGGTTATTCTGGGTACTGATTTCTCAGGATCTATTCAGCGAAATTTTTTGAAAATTTAATCATTTGTTATTTCTAGTATAATATATTTCCAATTTTCCATTATACCTTTTTTTTGAGATCATTTCGGTTTGGCATATTTTAATGATATTCATTTTTTAACACCAAAAATATGGTTATGTTTATTACAGTGCATAATGATCGACTAAACGCAAATATATTTGTGCATCTGACAGTGGTTTCACCTTCTCCATTTTACCACTGTAGTTAAATATAAAGTTGCACAAATTTTAATTAAAACTGACGAATTATGATACTTTATAATATTCTTGTAATTTACTGATTAAACTGTAGCTTTATTAATTAATAAATATTTCAAATTATAATTTATAATAAAATTTTAAATAATCATCATAAAATTATAATTTAAAATTTTAAACGAAATTTACTTTTTATATGACCTTAGACCTTTTATATTATTCTTATAATTAACTATGGGATTAAATTTTTTGAATGCTTACAATTTTTGATTTAAATATGCAGATTATTATTTTTACAGTAGATTTTTTTCACATTTTCAATCACAATTTTTTCCCAAGTTTGTAAGCAATCAGTTATAAAAAATATTTTTTTATTTTCTGTGGTAAAATAAACATAAATTAATTCGCTTTTGTTTTTTATGTGAAAGAGAATAAATATTACCAAAAAATAAAAAAAAAGAATTAGCAATCCTTCCATTCTGTGATGAATTAATGTTTATCGGCTTCTTCTATAAGCCATGGCAGCTGCCGTTTCACGCATTAAATTAATTATGTGTTCTTGATTATCTGAGAAAATTTAGCTCATTTCTCTGAAAAGAGAATCCTGCTTGTCATCTTAGAACTTTAAATTCCCTTTCCCAAGCATAAATTTGGGATCTTTTAATTCTCATGGCCATTATTCCCAATATGAACTGCAGCGAAGTAAGATGGTGGCGCCAGCGCCATCTGTCAACAAGTCATCTTCAGTCGCCGTAATCAATTCTTCGAGTTGCTGCTCTACTTTTTGATAGATGCTGTTCAGAAGTGTTTTTGAAAGTCAGAGATAACGAAAGATGAAAGTAGATTTTTTTTTATAGAAGCGAAGTCATTTATTTCGCGTGCTTTCAATAAACAGTGTCTTGGGAAACAACTTTGAATTTAGGCTTAAGTGACATGAGCTTGTCGTCGTTGTGTTTGTTCCGTCACATTCCTGATAAAAATTCTAAAAAACGTTCTCTATTCACAACTTCTTTTCTTCTCTCTCTCTCTCTCTCTCTCTTTTTTTTTTTTTTTTTTTTTTTTTTTTTAAATCAATTTGGTTTGAGATCAGTCAGATTAAAATTGACAAAACAAAATATGCTAATATTGGCCTCTGGAAAAAAGTTTTCTAATTTTAATCTCTTTACAAATTATGCGTTGGAATCTTTCATAGCTAAACTCAATTATTGAAAATTTAATTCTAAATTAAATACCAGACAAGTCTGCGTTTTGATTTTATTCATCTATCAATACGCACCAGTTTGTATTTGTAACGCACCAGTTTGTATCCTTTGTACGAAAATCTGATACATATAAAATTGAATTTTTTAACAGGATACTTGTTACAATTTAAATCACTTGAAGAATTTGTACCACTATGCATCTTGTTGAAAGTATATTGCCAATGTTTTATTCTGAACATTTAGCAGTTTGCAGATTGTAACTATTATTATTTTTAAAATTAAAAATTATATGTTCTTTGACTATTCCAATTTATCCATTCAAAAGACTTTTCAATTTACTCTCATTTCATAAAAAATTATTAACTAAAAGGTTACTTTGGGATGTGGAGGTTTAAAATCCTCTGATCAAGTATGTGAAATCAAATAAAACAAAAATGAACATAACAATTGATGGGTTACATTTGAAATGTCGCTTGAAAATGTTGAAATAAAAACATTTCCCCATGAGTATCAATAAGGAAATAGTCCTCTGACATGATTTGCATATTGAATTTGTTTTACTATTTCTTGATTCTGTGAATTTATTTGGTAACAAAATATATTCTTCGTCATTGTTAGCTTATATCCAAAGAAGCTGCTTGGTTTTTTTCGGAAATATTGAAGCACATAAGTAGTATAATATGAAGCCTAAACTTTTTAGGCACAATCCTAAATTCTAGTTTACTCAAAGGAAAAAAAGAAAATTTTCCAATGCATATTTGAAAGATCTTTTGTTTTTCAAATATGTATACTTGAATGTTTTCTATTATTCGATAAATTATGAGTACTTTTTAAGCCGTGATTGCCTAATTAATTACATTTGGTCGATGGCAGGAATCAAGGAGAAATTCTTATGATTCAACAATTACTGATTAATTATAAATTTTTTCATTGCATTTTACTAATGATATAAAATAAACTGGGTGATTGAAATTAAACTTGATGTATTTACCAAAATAATTGAAGAGTGAATTTACGTGTACTTTACCATGTAGATTTATGGAGGATTAGGTGGTATAGAAGAACTCTGGTTTGAACACGAATCAGAAACACTAGAACTACGGCTAAAATTGACAACTTTGAACTATTTGTCTGTCACACAAAAGAGCTCCTGCCGAGCAATCTGTTTAATGGGGGGTTGCTATGACAAGAGCTCCACTTCAAATAGTTGTTTTGAATGTTTTGTTGTTTTCACAAATGTTTTGTTTAATAGTCGAAAGATTTTTATAACAACATTAAGAGGTTAAATGGATCATTATAGTATATTGCTTTTTTATTTAGTAAATTATATAGAAAATGGTCATAACTAGATCTTCATTCAAAAAAGAATGATATAAGTCCCTTAGATTAGTCGTTTCACTCATTATTACGGTTAAAACAGAAGAAATTTAGCCAATACTTGAATCCTAATTTAATATCTTTTTATGGATAATCAATACTGATTCGTTGGTGGGCGATTTATGGTCACATTTTTTATACTCTACAAATAATTAGACTTGAACTTATAGCTTAAAATAGAGTCCAAATCATTATGAACATTCAATCTCCAGGTGGGAATCGAGTTCACGAGTTGTTGAGCCTAAAGCCGGAGCCATTCAGAACCATTCAGCCAAATTCTTTCCAAACCCAAATTCTTCCCTTCTTCACCAAACCAAAATTCTTCTTACAAAATTTTACTGTTCCGAACTGTTCAAATGCGCTTCGCATATTATCGTTGTGAGTACATATCCTAAGTGGATGAATGTCAATGAGACAAGTATATGACACCACAATTTTAGATGCTCACACATTCATTAACGACACAGGATGTTGGAAGCTGTCCCTCTTCCTAAAAATAAGATCAGTGATAGACAATGATCACGCGTATTGCGCAGCATCAAAGAGAGCCCATGTCAAACAGGAATGGTGGTCCTAATGATTTGACTCTTCGGAGTAAATATTCCAGTACGCGTTGAATATGTACAATGTCTAGCATTCTGGGACTTGAGCAGCTACCATTTGCATCAGTAGTTGATGGATATCCGAATGTCTTTTCTCTTTTTTTGAAAGGACAAGAAACCGCAAATGCTTCCAGTAACCTTAATGTTATGCGAACTTTGCCTAAGGTGAATGGCACTGTGATTACTGTGTCTTAACTAGTATGCCCAGAGTATCACCTTACCGAGTAACTTGGACAACGCTGGATGGACATTTTTATTTGCTGAGATTTAAAACCAATGGTCTAGCAGCTATAACGTTTGAGGTATATGTGCCTTGACAAAATAAAGAAATTCAGAATAAATCAATTGAAGGAGTAAAACTAACTCTGGTATTAGAGATACAAATGATCTCTAGTCCATCCACGGCTAGAATAGAGCAGAAAGATTAGTAGCATGACTATGTTTCTAGACAGGATAAAGAAAACACCTCCATACGATGGAAGTTTTTCAACAAAATCATATATGTAGAGTATGCCATGAGAGGCAGGAAATGACGGATCATATTCTATATGAATATGATGCCTTTGCCCTACCTCGATTGACATTTTGAGTACTTTTGATACGAAAGAACAACACGTCAGGGAATTTCTCAATTATGGAAATAGCTCCTTAAGGGAATTTCTGACTTCATAAATGAAGTGAGAGACGCTATTATGGATGGAGCTAGGTTACTTTGGATTTGGAGAATGGGGTGCAAAATTCTCTTTTAGCAGAGATGCCTTGACTGCGGAATCGAATACAGAAGAATACATAATGATAATAAAAATGCTAAAATTTAGTTGAAGATCTCAATTAAGCGTGTTTCAAACTTATCAATTTCTGTTCCGTCAGTCTTTTAATAATGTATTACGATACAATCAAATATAATGCTAAGTATTTCTGATCGCTTTTCTCTTTGATAAATAAAGAGTAGAGCTTCTTCCGTTGCTTTCATAATTCCCATTGTTGTTTTCGTAATCACTTCATCCGATTAGTTTTTTGTATGCATGAAAAAGTATCTATAAATCTTGCAATGATCAAGCATTACATCTTTAGCATAATTGCTTGCGATTAACGACCGTAGGCGATAACTTTCTCACTTGGCGCACCTCTAATTTTAGAAGCGCACCTTCCATCAATGTAAGTGTCATGTATACAATGATTATTTAATAATGATAATGTCGACATGAATAATTCATTCTGCGATATGTGTTATTAGGTTATCAGGTAGGATCAGGATATTCTTACACTTTTCGTGATTAGCCTCTTAGGCAAAACCTCTCATTTCATTTTTTGAAAAAATAAATATACAATAATAAATAAAGGAAATTTGTTTTAAGAACTTCGCATTTTTGGTATCTAATAGAATGATCACCATGCTTACATATTTTAAAGTTTTTTTTTTTTTCATAATGATTTGATCACGTGAAAGGTTTTAACTCTACGTTTTACATTTTTAAAGCGAATTTTTAAGCCCGTTTATTTCAGAAAATATGTACATGCAATAGAATCGCGATTATGTCGGGATACCACGACGCACACAAATTTAGGAAATGATCATTAATTCATGACTCCACATTATTCATGATTCAGGCTATGATCGAGTTTATGCAGTCTTAGATTCCACTATTTTCACGTTGTTGAGAACTGATTGGCAAATAAAATTTTTTATTCATTTCTAACCATTTTTTGTTAATTTTTAAATTAAATTATTTATATTATCAATATTTTTGTTTAGGGGGTGAACATTTTCTAGAAAATAATGGGTACTCTAGTAATATTTTATTCGATTAACTTGTTTTGCAGAATCTATTCTAAAAAAGTATTTACCTTCCAACTTTTTTCGCAAAATTCACGAATATAAATTTATTTGATTTAAACATAATAAATATTTAAATTAAAATATTTATATCCTAAATGTAGTGTTTTGTTTCGCATTAATAAAAGTAAAATTATCGAAAATTCAACGAAAGTTTAAATAAAGTATATTGAAAATATAAAATTTAATTTAAATACAAAAGATTAAAAAAAAAAAAAAAAAAAAATAAGAAATCAGTAGAAAAAGTATGGAAAAGCATAAAAATAAAGAACAATCCTGTTTCTTCACAACAAAACTACTGGGAACAAGAGAAAGATAAAACCAATAATTCTTTAGATGAAACAAATCCATTTCAAATGCCTTGAACTTAAATTGTAACATCTAAATAAAAAGTTAACAAAAATCTATAAACTTATAGAAAGGAAATGTAAATAGTCTGCTTAATAAACAACGGAATGCAGCCGGAAAAAGAGAAATATATTTTATTAGAACAAATATAAATTGAAATAAATTATAGAAATGAAAATAGGAAAATATAAAATAAATAATTGAGATTATGCTTGTCGAGTAGGACTGTATTTTTGAAACTGCGCTATTGAAATGCGTTTCTTAAGCAACCATTTCAAGGTTTTATAACGATTAGTTAAAAGCCAAAAAAAACAACTAACCACAGACAAGCTTGTGGTTTGCAAACATTTCGTTGGTTGAGCGCAGGATGGGAATGTTTGTTCTTGCAGAAAGAAACGTATTAATTGTATACCTAACTTTGGATTACAACACTCTGCAACAGAATATCTTCACTTAACCCAATACACGTCATTTATTGGAAAGGATGAGCCACAAAAGTAGAGGGCAAATTTGTGTATTTTTGATTGAGCCCAAAACCGCAAAACAAAACTTCAATTTACGCTTTGGACTTTCGATGACTGGAAGAAGGTGTGAATGATGAATCCCTACTACAACATGCAACTGGGTGATGTAGAATCTGAGGATAGTTAATTAAATAATCTACAACGCAAAACAATGAATCTTACTCATCAGATTTTCTCCTTTCAAGTTGGTGGATGTGATGTGATGGTCTGGGAATGTTTTGCAGTCATTCTCTTAGTACATGTGGAACAAAGACTTAATAGTCAACACATTTGCTGACCTGGTTCATCCTTTCGTTATTAATGCGTTCTCTATAACAAAAGGATACACTTAGCAAGACAATACTCCTTTTCACACGATCGTAGTGTTGTGGAGTGGTTCCAAAATTACTGTAATTTATTTAATTTACACCACCGACTTCTGCAGTCTCCGAGTTTGAACATTTTTGGGATGAGATAAAACAGATTCATCCAAACATCAACTGGGAGCTGCAGTTGATTTCGCATGAACAAACGTCTTGAATAATGATTCCAGAGGCCATTAGAACTCATGCCGCCACTAATTCGTTCTGTTATAACTTCTGGAGGGAAGGCGCTGCACAGTAATAATGGTATGTTCCTAATAAACTACCCCTCAGTTTATGTATGAAAATATTATATTTATATTAATTTTCATTTCATGTAAAGTAATAAACACCGGAAATTCTTTAAAAAATATTTTCAACAGAATAAATAAAATTATAATGGTATTAGAAATGCACAGGCCGAAAAAGACTTTTAAAGTTATCAGATCAATTCAATAAGAACAAGATAAATCACCTCGAACATAAGAAAGGGAACATTCAGTGGAAAAAAGGAATTAATGAAAATTAAAATTAAAAATCGGAACATTCAAGAAATATTAATAAAAGAGAATAAAATTTTTTTATGCGCGCATCAGAGGAAAAGAGAGCTGGAAAAAAAGCGTTTCAAATTCATTTCTAAAGAGAAACCATATACATAGGACATATATAATAGGAAAAATAACAGGTTATGTATAATTATACGTATTCTTATAAATGTTTGTATATATGTAAATGAAACATCAAAATAATTTTAAGATGCCATCTTTTTAAATTTAATGAAAGATAATTTCACTCTGAAACTTTTCCCACGTATTTTTTTAGTCGAAGAACAAATATCTATTTAGTAGTTCTATCCAAATTTCCTTGAAATCAGACCTTGTAAACAGTAATGACTCAGTGAGCTCAATGCCGGCTCCTTAACAGCGAGTGCCATCCATCTCATTTGAAAGTCCTTGCCTCATAACACTTGACTAGGATAAGAGCAGTACATTGGGCACTTTTAGACTAAAACAACTCATTAGGCATTTAATGTCTGTGATTAATTTTTATTCTTGTTCAATATTAACCCGAGTGCAACCAGAAAGACAAACGAACACCAAGACAACTTCTCGTGGACTTCATCCGGCTTTCTTAGATTGTTTGTTTGGAATGTTAGTATGTATTTAATTGTACATTTTTATGTCATTCCTCTTGTGGAACATCTCAACCGTAACATATGGGCCTAAGACCTTCGAAGTCTAACTTGTGTGGTATACTTATCTGCTAGTCATGCTTGGAAGATCGTGTAATGTAATGTAACTTATGAGTGACCGTAATTTTATTCATTTTACTAATGAAATTTACTTCTTATTCCATTTACTTTGTTGCTGTTTCTCTGGCAAATAATTTTGTAGGAAAATAATTATTCGTAAAATATTTTTATTTTCCTCAATAATAAAATGGTGTTTTTGATGGGAAGGGGGGAGGGTTGAAAAAAAGAATAAGGCTGATAATGTATGAGAGGGTGGCCCCCAGTCATTACTGAATAATTCTGAACTTTTTTTTTTGTCCATTCTTTAATTCTTCTCACACATAAAAGCTGATTTGATGTGGAATTTGGAACCACTGTAAATAATTGTTAAAGATGGAATCGAACCTAAAACTATTAAACATAAGGTACCCTTTCAGCTGCCAATTGCCATCTTTAATTGCTACATTTTACACTTTGAAGAATATTAAGAGCAAGTAATTTCGTAATATTTAATATCGCATCAACTAACCGAACATTTTGTATAGTGTCAGTTGATCAACAAAACATTCTAAATTTTACTCTTTGTTGAATATTTGCCTTCAATAATATTTACAGGATTTTACTTATTGGACTTTACTTAGACTTTTTATTATGTTCATCTTTTTTGGGAGGAAGAAATCGATGTACTATTTTCGAAAGATATTGAGTGCACTTTCCAATCTTTAAAAAATTAAAAAAAATTCTGATTTCTATTGTCAAAAAATATTATCAAAAGAGCAATTTAAATTATTTAGAGCTAGCTGTACCAATTTATCCTTAATATTCAAAGGAGATGACGATCCACAAAAAAACTGACAATTTAACCCTTCTTTGCATGATTTTTTCTTTATTGGTGAAATAAATTAAGTTGATATAATTTATGTTCAAAATTAAAGGAAAAATGGATAAAAAAATTTTAGTATATATTTATAGTATAAATTTAGCAAAAAACAATATGCTAAAAATTTCCATCATCATCCAAAGTTAGATCATTACCTTAGTACTAAATAGAAATAAAAGAGGAAAATAACAGAAACACGTGTTACAAACCTTTCTTCCACTCATTTTCAATTTTTTAGCAATAGAAACTCTAATATAATAAAACAAAATTATAAACGAAATCATACGTTTATTGCAACTACAACAAACAGTGGAATGAGACAACTTTAAGCTCGTTTCACTGATAATGGCACTTGTTTATTTTTGACAGCTATGTTTCTTTTTATGCAATGGACATTAAAAAAGTATCCAAACACGATCAACTTAAAGTGAACTTGTTCTTTTATATAATTTTTGGGCATTATAGGTTATGATGGAAATTTCCACCATTATGCAAAGAAGGGTTAATGAATTTGCAATCAAATTTATTAATAGATTCTGAAATAACTTTCAAATAAAATCCGGGTAATCGTCAATACTCTTTTCAAAAGCTGTTTTTGCTGAAAGGAAATTTACTCCAAGTTCTTTAACAGATATCATCAAACTTGGTACCTTCAGAAGTATGCAATGTTTCCACTAAACAACAATGAGATTTATTTATATCTCATTTTGACTTAATATAGGTCCTTGTATAGATAATAGATTAAATTATCTCTCACTGTTTACATATTCAGTCCTGCCTTTTTCACTTTGACTGCATATTTAACTGCCTAATATCATTGCCGTTTTTTGTTATCTTCCGTTACCCGAATATATATCCTCCCCTCTGTTTGTAGGTTATGTCTATAATTAAATCAGAAATGCTCTTACCCAACCGTGAATTCAAACGTTCTGTGACGCATAGACTTCTATGTTTTCTGAAGTGACTCACCTATAAAGCGTGAAATTTTTTTCTCCTACTATAAAACATCTAATTTAAAAATAACTTTTATACCAGATATTTTCTTCTGAAGAGAATTACGATTGCTAAGTTTTTTTGTTCTGCCATCTCAAAGCAATAAATCTTAATTTATCTCAGAACGTCAAATTTTTAATTCCTTTCTTATACCTTTTTTTTTTTTTTTTTTTTTTTTTTTAAACCGAATGATAGTTTTTTGCATGTCATACAATAGATTGTGTACATAGCATATATTTTCTTCAGTTAAAGGTATACAGTTTAAAAAATTTTGACTGCAGTCAGGCATTCATGAAACGCACTTTAGATGTATGTTTTGAAAACTTCATTTGTACGTATTATTAAATAAAATGTAATTAGAAGCAGAAACATATTTATCAGATATTAAAATTATTTAAGTTATAATGGAAATATTTTAAATAACAAAATATATTGTATAATTTTTCTGCAAAAATACGTTTCATAATTCTTTCAGATTTATTTGAAGAAAAATTAAAAAAGTTGCTAAATTTAAAAAAAAAAAAAAAAAAAAAAAAACTTTTTCAATTGAATTACATTTTCTCCACTTACTTTCCATCTTATATTGATTTGCGAGTATATTACGAATACTAATATTTAAAAGAAAACTTGCTACTAACTGTTATATTTCACTATTCTATAGATTTGGCTAAATTTTTCCTAAAATTTAATCTCTGACATCATTTTTGCGATGAGCGTATGTATCAATTCTTTAACAACAATAAAAATTAACATAATGAAAAATTTGCAACATTTGGACAACATTTATCTAGAATTATAAGAAAAGAAAAGAATAAGACGTTGTAAATCTCTTTCTCACAATTATTTTGAAATATTAATTGTTTTTTTATTTCTACCATTATTCACCTTAATTGGATAATTCTTTGTCGCGTTAATTTTCATGTTCCAGAGTGTATAAAATGATGGATTTAGAAAAGACTACATTTTAATTGCAAACACTCTTAAACTGTAAGCTCAATTATTGTAAAATGCATTAATATTCATAAAAAGTCATTTTCCCACAAACTTTGCTTTTTTTTATGTCCTTTTTTCAATGTTATTCAAATATTATTTCGCTGAGATAAATAAATAAATAAAATAAAATGCTTTTTTTAAAAAAATAATTAAGATTGTTGTGCTATTTTTAGACTTATAATTATTTTATGTTATTTATTTTTTTTATTTTTGTATGTAAATACTAAAATTATAGAACAATTTTTAAAACCTTCTTTTATACTATAAATTTCATGAAATTAAAATTTTTATTTTATGTTTGATATCTCAGAGTGGCCAGTCTAGCTACGGAAGACCGTTTTATAAAGCATTTTAGTATCCATCGATAGGCCTTTCATATATATTGATTGAAATTCAAATATTGCAAAGGAGAAAACCCAGAAACTCTTAAGCTTCCACCACAACTACACACACACACACATATATATGTATATATATAATTAGCACTAGAAATTTTTTTTAATTTTACTTTTGCCAAATATTGTAAAAATTATTTTTATAACACCTTTATTTTATTTGATTAGATATTTTTTCAAATAGTTTTTAAATAAGTCTCTTTCTCGAAGTGTTCACTCTATAAAACAATTAATTCAATTGTATATTTAAATTAGTTTAATCAAAATCATTTGTTGGGTGTGTAAATATTGTCCCTGGCGAAAATATAAAATTGATTTGGAAGAAAATTATATATTTCGCGTGCAAAATTGGCAACCGTATTTTGTATAGAATACCATAATTCTATTTAATGCAAAAAATTTTTCTTTTACTTTATGTAATCTAATAGTATTTAGTTTTTGATATTTCATTCCTTTAATGAAATTAGTTGTGTTCTTAAAATTAGCATAGTGAATTCTACATCTCTTTCAATGCAGTTTACACTATTTAATTTAAAATATTTGTGATTTAAAACTGCAGTTTTAGTTGAAATGTGTTTTGAATGGAATCAAATTTTGGAATAAAATAATGACCATACATTTAAAAAACAGATCGCTTAGAAAGTTATCGCTCAATCAAAAAACCGTTTTTTGTCCCCCTCCCCCTACGAAGTAAAGGAATTAATGTATAAATATCCAATGAATAATCCAATTATTTAAAGAAAAGATATCATAACTTTATAAAACTTAATAACATACAACTTCAAAGAATACAAAAACAATGCCTAATATAACAATAACAAATATTTTGTTATTATTATGTTTCTCTTAAAAAAGATGTGTTATAATTTCAGAAAATTAAAATACTATTTTTATAAGCATTTTCAGGTTTATAAAAATACCCTTTAAAGTAAATTTTTCGAAAGAAAAACGAATAAAAAAATTAGTTGCCTTTTGAAGTTCTCATTAATTATATAATTTTCCATTCATTTGAATTACAAAATTCATAACGACAAATTTGTGTTTAGCATATATTTATAATAAAGTTAGTTTGAATGCTAAGGAAATATTTATTGCGGTTGATTAATATATAAATAATTTATTTAAGAATACATAAAACCAAGTATATTATCTTTCAAACACAGCGTTTTAATTTTTACGAGATAATTCCTCAAATAGAAAATGAAATCATCTTAATGTTTAGATAATAATTGAACTTAAAAGTCTTTTTTTTTTAACATTGTGCCGTTAACTATTGTTCTTTCATGATTTTTATTTTGATATTATTGTGAAAAATATATCCATAAATTTAAGGTTTTATTGTTTTATGAATTTTTCTATTCGAGTTAGTTGAAATTTACTTCACATTTTTGAAAATATTTTTATGACAATTTTTCCCCCATAGAATCAAATGATTTCTTATGGAAAGATTTTTTTGTACCCCTATTTAAAGTTCCCCCCCCCCCCCGAAACTTAGGTTAACAATTTAGAAAACCTACAACGTTTATGCATAAGTTATAAATATGTTTTCCATTCTTATATTGATGTTACTAGAAAAATCACAGAATTT
>JAPDSC010145225.1:0-11685 GCA_026290005.1 Latrodectus geometricus
AAAATTTCGAAAGTTAATAAGTTAAAATCCCTATCCAACCTAAGATTACTAATGAAGATGTAGCACAAAGAACATGTCATGCTTGCAATGTCCTCCATGTGAACTGATATCGCGAGGGATGGCAAGCTAAAAACGTGATAAAGGGAATAATAATGGAAAATATTTAGTATTTAATACATAAACAATTTATATTTAACGTTCTTTTAAAATTGTATGCAGTATGCTTAGAAATTTCTTTCATGTTCATTATTTACTTCATCAATATACAATCAAATTATAATCTTATATAAGCTACGATCTGCTGGACATCTCTGAATCATACGGTGCTTATTAAGTTATTCATGGCAACCTTCTACAAAAAAAAGTTGAGTTCGGTGTCCTAAGACTCATTTTACCAGTAAAATATTTGCCTTACTCTCATGCTCCTTCTTCTTTTTTATCAAAGAATAAATTTTTGGATCGGAATAAACACAAGGAGAAAAATGGCAATTTTGCACATTTTTCTTTAAAAGCATTTTTCGAATATTTTTTCTTAAAAATATTCTAAGCATGCGTTATTTTAAATATCTAGACTTCTTTAGTGACCATTAATAATGCATGTAACCATGCCTATTTAATGGTCACTGAAAGAAGTTTAGACATCTAAAATAAAATTGAAGTTATCGTATTTATCTGATCTCTTCTTATACAATAAGGTTGCCGAAGTTGTATAGCCAAACTGTTATCACTCGGACCTTTGGTTCAACAATGCGTGGGGATTGAGTTGAGAATTCCTTATTAGGTTTGGATGAATTGGAGCTCTTCTTCAAGGTGTGGGTTTTAATCTAATCAGCCCTCATGGGAATAAAATGACCTCTTTGTGACAACCAAGCCATCCAGTGAAAAACAATTACTTTCAATAACTGAGAAAAGTAGATTCTTGACTTAGCTGCAAGACATAAAGAGTACCGTCAATCTTAAATGATTTTAGATATTATGTGTGCATTCTTTAAAATTATAATAAGAATTTAAATTTATGATTTTCTATTTGGTTTAAAAAAGGTATGTGAACCAAAGTTCGTAAATGTTTGAAAAAAACATGACAATAAAATTATCATGTTCACTTCGAATATTTATAAAATTTGTTCCAAGTACATTTTTAAGCTAAATGGAAAACTATAAATGGCAATAAAATTATAAGAAAAATTAATTTTCATTTATATATTAAAATTCACTTGCGAATCTAATGATCTCAATTTTACATTTTTACTTTATCCTCTTAACTTAAACTAGTGATTAGTTAAATTAAATTAGCAAATATTTTTAAGCTTGTATAAAATATTTTAACAAATTCATATCAGCACGTATTTTCCACAAGTATTTGTATGTGAAAGTACATGTGCCCTAATCAAAATTTCCACAAGAACTTCAAACAGGAATATTGTGAAACTTTAGGTTATGAAAAAAATCTCTAAACAGATTGTAGATGAAGCTAAAGGAAAAAGTTTAAGAGAGCTAAAACAAGTGAGTAAATTAGCTGCTGGAATAGAAAAAACAATGGATAAGAAGTTATTGATGCCTTTTCTTAATGGTGATAATACCCTTAATGGAGCAGAAATATTGGATTTCTTAGATAAATTGATGTACGACAAAAAGTAGTGGTATTGTTCATGTAATCTCTTGCATTCATATTAAAATCTAAGATGTAAGTCCCAGGGTGTGATGGTATGACAAAATGTAAGAATTATGGTTACATTGCGAAGGTGTGTCAGAACGACAGAGGCAGTACTTAGAGCAATAAAAAATAGTTTGAAGAAGCAGCAAGAATAAAAAAAATTACTTCAAGTTTAAGTAAAATATGATGTTATGGGCATAGCATGGAAATGTAAACAACCTGTTAATATCTATCTTATTTTAGCTTCTTTTTCAAATTTTTGAAAATTTAATTAATAAAATTAACAATTAAGACTCTCAACATTAACTGAAAATATGGATAGAATTTTTATTGTAAAGAAAGCAAATTTACAAAGAAAAGATTGATAAAACAGAAGGTATCAAAGTAACAAATAATCTACTTATGCTAGGGAACTGACTTGCTCGCAGATGAATAGCTAGCCCTAAAGGAAAAAGAGTGTATCAGGCTAATAAATCTCGACCTTCCATGTCTCGTGAACAAACAAAACTACCTCATTAATTTTTATAGAGAGAATATAGGTGATGTTGCAATTTAATAACAAATAATACTATGTGCAGTGCAGCAAAAAAGTAAAGCAAAATATCGGAGAGAAAAAACGTGCCGTATATCAATAGAAATCCTCGTTATTGATCATTCTTTTTTTATTAGCTGTTGAAGAATATGTTTCTTTATCAAGAGGTGTAACTCATTTGAGCAACGAAATTACTTTCAATAAATGTTCGTTTGTTTTCATTTTGTAAAATTTGATTTTTTTATGATAAAAAAATAGGACATGCAAATATTATTCCTTTCTCTGAAACATTAAGAATTTTTTTATCCGATACATCAAGCACTGAGTACATCTATATACTCTAACCTTTTTTGTGGGGCATATGAAAATTTCAATTAACTTGTAACATAACTGAAGAAATTTTCAATAAAAAAATGAAATATTTTGATCGGCCATTTAGTATTTTCGATTTTTCATATGTATATCATCAAATTACATAAGTTTTCCATTAGCCAGTTACATTACATACGTATTGTAACCCCAGTACAGAGTAGATTTATACTTACAGAGTTCCTAGTATAGTGCTGATCTATACAATTTTTCTTATCACTATTTACCTTTTATTTAAAATACTTGCGTTATTTTCATTAAATTCACTTTTCTATTTTACCTTACTGAAATATCAATGTACTGAATATACTAGCCTCGTGTCTTGATTTCGTTTATAAAATCGATTTATATTTCGAAAGGTTTTATATTTACAGATCTTTCAAGTTCTAGTTTAGTAGTGATCTATATAATTTTTCTTATCACTATTTAACTTCCATTTATTTATGGCGTTATTTTCTTTCGCTAACTAAGCTTTTCTCTTTTACCTTACTGAGATTTCAATGTCCTGAATATACTACCCTCTTGTCTTGATTTAGTTTATAAAAACGATTCATATTTCGCAAAGTTTTGAGTTATTTTCTACGTGAGACTTTGTTATATGGCACCGTATAAGAAAATACTTTTTATATAATTATTGTGAAAACTATTTTTATTTCTGAAAACTATTGTTAACCCTTCTTTGCATGATTTTACCTTTATTGGTGAAATTAATCAAGTTGATATAATTCATGTTCAAAATTAAAGGAAAAATGGTTAAAAAAATCTTAGTATATATTTATAGTATAAATTTAGCAAAAAACAATATGCTAAAAATTTCCATCATCATCCAAAGTTAGATCATTAGCTTAGTACTAAATGGAAATAAAAGAGGAAAATAACAGAAACACGTGTTACAAACCTTTCTTCCACTCATTTTCAATTTTTTAGCAATAGAAACTCTAATATAATAAAACAAAATTATAAACGAAATCATACGTTTATTGCAACTACAACAAACAGCGGAATGAGACAACTTTAAGCTCGTTTAACTGATAATGACACTTGTTTATTTTTGACAGCTATGTTTCTTTTTATGCAATGGACATTAAAAAGGTATCCAAACACGATCATCTTAAACTGAACTTGTTCTTTTATATAATTTTTGGGCATTATAGGTTATGATGGAAATTTCCACCATTATGCAAAGAAGGGTTAAACTATTTATAGATTTTGTGAGTTACTTTTCTAACCTTATAGATTTTGGGAAATGCCTTTCCGCATGAAGGAAAGACAGAGTTTTTGGAAATAAAAATTCTCCATACTCGAAACCCGTTTATAAGACGAGTGAATGTAACAAGTGATAGACAAATGCCTGATTACGATTACTAAGAGACTTGAATTTTTTCTTGAATTTTTAAAAGAAGCTGATTGAGATGAATTTGTCTAGATTATTACAAAATGATGCAGCCATGTACAAATTTAGAGAAAGGATATTAGAAGTTTCATGTTAGTTCAATGTTGCTGAATATATTATCCAAATGGTATGCGGGTTTTCTCCAACTTATCATAGAACTCGTGATGCAGAATTCACTAATATTATTTTAATTTTATAGAGCATTTTAGAAAAACTCATGTGAATTTAATTAAATAAGTTGTAATAAACTCTCTATTCTTGATGTTGACAAATATTGAAGGGTGTCTCAAGTGAGAATATTTTTATAAAATCCCTGTACACTGAATCCCCCCCCTTTTTTTTACAATATTTTATCTCCGGTTTATTCCTATTGTAAATACTAGACTTATACAAGTATTAATACCAATTGTTTTATATGATAACGAATGTTTTATAATTAACAAAATAGGTGAATAGAAACTGATGACATTCGAGAGAAAAATCTCAAGAAAATGTTTGGCGTAATAAGAGAAAACGGAAACTGGAGAATAAGTTACAGCCATGAATTACATTCAAAATACAGAGAACATAACATAGTAAAAGTGTTGAAGATTTCACAAATAATATGGCTAGAACATATATTTCGTTATAATAATGAAAATCTTACATAACATATTTTTCGATATTTAAATGATATATTTGATATATTTAATAAAATGTTTTCTTCCAAATGACCAAACTTTTAAGAACTCAAATAATTGTGTATAATGAAATAAAAATAAGATATTTTACTCAATATCTATAATTTCATATCTTCTCCAAATGTTTAGAGGTGTGTTCAAGTCAGTAATTATATTTTTAGATATTCACGTAATAAATTGATAATTAATTCATATAGTATAGTTATTTCAATCGCAATAAAATTAACTTACTAACTATCTCAAAATGTAGTTATAAGTAAAGATATCAGAAATGTAGCTACAATATTCCATTTTTGATGGATATAAGTACTTTAGAATTTTTCAGAATAAATTCATTAAAAGTAACCGCACGCGCGTTTTATTGAAATTAAAAATGTGATATTCGCAGGTAATATTTGAGCTTTTTATAATATTTATCAGCGGTTATCAGTCATACTGAATTTAAAATCGCAATCTTGTAACAATGCATGATTATATGCGTTTATAAGGAGTGATAGAGATTTCTTTTCTCACGTTAATGAACACTTTGTTGTCTCTGCTAATCATTGACATTTAGGTATGTCATAATCTAGTTGTCTACCCAGTCGTATACGCAAGAGTTATCATAATGTCATTACAGTATTCGCATATTCATTATATCTGATAACCTTGTTGGCTAAAAGTAGGTCTTAAGATAAATAGATTTAGATAGTATCCCCACAGCACATTAACAATTAAGAGATATCTTTGTTATTTCTGGATTCCGAGATTTTCAGGGCATGTGTCTTTGTTCTTTTATTGAAAAGCCCATCCCACCAATTCTTCACCGTTTAATCAGTGAAATAAACTATATACAGTATTAGAAGTTTAATTTAAGTTTTGACCAACAAATGGCGATAGTTATTCACTAAATTGGGGCAAGTGAAGAGAGTACTTGATACACTGGTTATCATAAATTAAGGAAAAATCACAAAAATTAAGATAAGGCAAAAAGTTATGTGCATGGGATTTAATGAAATTCATATACTTTATACAACACATAGGATGGTACAAAACAGTATAAAAAGAAATCATCAGACAATTATGGTGTTATAAAAATTAGCTTGTGTATAAAAGGGACAAATGGAAGATATAAATTTGGTATAGGAAAAGTACCTTTAATATGGAGTATGATTCCCCTGAGAAGCAATGCAGCACATTCAGCAACGTGTGATGCTTTCAATTATAGTGTCTATTAATTATGTAGCAAGTGGGAGCCATTGCTCTACCAAAGCAGTTGAAAGCGTGGCTTGGAAGGGAATAGAAAGCAGACACACTTCGTCTTAGAACATCCCAAACATGCTCCATTAGGTTAAGGTCCGGTGATTGAGCTGGTCACTATATGGGGGAGCATCAACATTTCCACAAGAAAATAATTGGAGGTCTATGTGTCCACCCAAAGAGATACCACCCCAAACATAGGAGCTGCTTAATCCATATGCATCTCTTTCACGGATGTTTGATGAATGGAAACGAGTTCTCTCTAAATGAAAATGTCGCTTTCGCGGTTTATCGCTTTCGAAGCTAAACCTGGACTCATCCATAAAGAGAACAGCCCTCCACTGATCACGTGTCCAATGGACATGATGGCATGCCCTTGCAAATGTTCCCGCCAATGGCATGCTTTGAGCGGAACGCAAATGACTGGTCGCCTCGCATAAGGACAACGTTCGTGAAGATTTCTACGCACTGTTGATCTGGATACCAGCCTTCCGAAGCTAGGGAGTATTTTAGTTCAGACAGAAATGCTGTTCTATTCCTTCGTGCGCATAATGACAAATATCGGTTACTGGCAATCATGAAGGTGCATGGCTGTACTTGGCTGAAAGTCCTGTATGCCGAATCCGTGGTTAGAAATTGTTGCCAAAGTCTATGAATTACAGACAGCCATCAAGCCATTTCTATCTGACTTTGTCCTGCCTCTAATCTCCAGATAGCTCGCCATCGAAATTGTTCGGTCAAATGATGCCGGGAGGTCAATTTGTTACAATTTCGCTATGCTAGATTTCTAATCTCAGATACGCAGCGACAATTGCCGTCTTTGTCTAAGACATCCATTTTTATGCTCCTTACAAATTACGTATTTCAACTGCAGTGCCACTATTTTACATAATATCATATTGTTCAGCTCCTTTTACTTTCCAAATAAAAAATTTCATTGAAAATGTCTAGTTTTTGGGAGAGTTATCGATATTTTTGTGAGTTTTCCCTGATTTTGGGTAACCAATGAATTTTACAGAAATGGCTGCTAGAAAATGTTCAGTGATTGATAGAGTATATATTCCTCTGATGAATAATAAAATTCTGAAAGTGATTTTGGATTTGATAGTGATAGATTTTTCAGTGATATTGATTGATTTTTTTCTCAGTTTATATATTTAATAATTTTATGCATTTTACGTCTTTAAATTATTTATTAGATAAAAATTAATTACAAATCAAATGAAATTTATAAAAAAAACATATGAAATCTATTTTCCTGATTTCTCATGATATTCTCATGAAAATTTTTCTTAGAAAAAAAATTTAATTAATTTCTGTTCTTCAATATGTATAAATTTAAAATTTATAAAAAAAAAAATACACCGTTTTTTAGGTGATTTTTTGGTCCACAAATTGTCAGAGAGTTGAGTCAAATTGATTACCTTTTGTTTCTCTGAACTTAGACTTAAACATCATTTGGCCGAAATTGTAGTATAGTAGTCAATAATCAGAACTTCAGTTAAAAAATTTTTGGGTTAGACCTCAGACATGGATGTTTATCTTAGTTCAAAAACCACTGATCTCTTTCAGGATATATCATTCCATTATGTATGCGTGTAGGTTTAAAATTATAATCACTTATATATACATAGTTAGCGAATGGATTACCTTTGCAATTTGGCGAAATTATTAACAAAGTTACATGAATTAAGAATTTGATGTGTAAAAATATATACTGTTAGTTGGGTAGTGGGTATAATAAATTAATATTTTATATAAGAATTCTGATAAACTGAGAATAACTTATCTTACAAAGCTGAAATTTTTTGGTTATTGATAGCCTTACAGCTGAATTGATATTTCTATTTTCCTGTCTGACTTTCCATTACTAAAGAATTTTTAAGAAGATTAAAAAATAATCCATATTTATGCTGAAATTTTTAAAATATGTTGCTCATTAAGAGCAGCAATAGGAAGTATGAACAATATACATGACAAAGAAGTTATTTCTAAAGCTCATAAGTCTGCCATTTAAACCATGACTTTGGAATAAATTTAAGATATTCTGCTACTAGCAATGAAAGATGTTATTTTTTAAATAAAAGCAAGGGAGAATCCACCTTAACATCAGTAAACCGACTAAGCTACAGATCGAGCACTATCTTAGAAACAAAGAAAGGCTAATTTCGTTTTCATGGCCAACATGGTAGAGACAGTTACACCAACATACCTAGTAAGCTAACATACCTAATAGCCTAAATAAGAGTTGTACCTAGCTCTTATTTAGGCTCTATCAGTTAGTGGAAGCAGCCGGACGGGAGTCTTCGTAATTTAGAAGTAGGGATCAAGCAGAAGATTCCCTAATTCTTGACCTGCCAGCCCCAGAGGTATCATTTCACTTGGAGAACATTGCACCCATGATCTATTTAAGGTACATGATAGATCTTCGCTAAGACGCAAAACCACTACTTTTCGATAATGAGAACGACGTCCTGACCAAGTAGGATTACTCATTGGTTGTAGATATGTAAAGAACATTATTCTGAGCTCCGTGACAATAGAAAAGTATCCAAAGAATGAATAATTACATACTAGTTAGGCGTCTAACAAATACATACGAAGTATAGAACATTTTCTTGTGTTTCCGAATATGTGTTATGGCGTAAAAAAACTCCAGCGAAATTCGTTGGTTTTAAAATTACGATCTAATCTTATATTTTGTGGTATGCTCTTAATACTCTTATTTTATTTTATGAAATCTAAGTAGCACAAATTAATTTGGAGAATATCTGTGCACTGTACGGTAACACTTTCATATGAATACATACCTACTTCTGCTGAAGAGTGGTTCATCCCGTATCCCTGCATGATTAACAGTGTTTCGAGAAAATGGACTTAAAAAAATTTGACTGATGATCTCGAAGGTTAGGCTATAACTTCCAGGAAATGTTTGGTAGAGGAAAAGGAAACCAATTTAAATAGTCTACTAAGAGATACTGGCTTAAGTGGAAGCCACAGTCATGAACTTTTGGAAGGATAGTTTGTTATTACTGTGTAACACATCTTCACTGGTAATAAAAATGCCTCTCTCAAAAGACAAATATTAATAACGGGGTCTGAACCGATTAATTCTGAATCACCTTAAAGGATACACAGTAAAAAGTACCAAAGTTCGAACTTAACTAATAGTAGGAACTATACACAAAATAGTTTGTCAAGATTAAGTAATCATTTCAGATTAAATACCTTATGAATCACATTAAAATATCTCTCCACTTTCTTAGTCAAATTGGTTTCGAACCACATTACACGCATTTTCTTATCACTAATGGATATTATTCTTTCATCAAAATGTGATAAGAATAAAAATAAGATCTCTTTGGGTGCCTTTAGAAATAATTTAATTACAAAAATAATTGGACTTCTTATTTTACTGCTGTTGTTTTCTTATGCCAGGGAAATATGGGGTGCGTTGCTCCATTTTTCCAACTGAACAGTAATTTTAGCGTGAAGTCTGACTTCTTCAATACATACATGCCATATCACACCACCACAAACCCGTTTATAGGGCGGGTCATATTCATCCATCATCTCAGAAGAGAAAGGCCTAAGAAACACAGAGAAAGGAAGGAAATGTCCATGTCCGAGTCAGGATTCGAACCAGGAACCAACAGCCTAGGAGTCAGAAATGCAAACCAGTTATCGGCCAGCTCTTATTTCATTAAAGATGCTTTATTAATAAAATTTTATTTTAATACACAGCATGCAATGCATTTGTCCCATTTATAAGCTGCATATTATAAACCTTGTCCCAGTAAGCAAAATAAGGAAATTATTTCAGACATTATTTCATTCTTGTATCTGTACTTTGTATGCAATACTTATACAGAATACATTTTTAAGAAATTACATAAATAAAAATTCCAGTGAAAGAAATTGTACGTTAATTTTTGAATCATCAGATAAAGTAACGTTTGCGGAACTTATTGAATTTTTTTTCATTGTGATTAAAATATTGTTAAAGAAAATCATACAATGAATAGATAAATAAGATACTTTCCTAATATTATTGATAATGTTGAGTAAAATTATCAATACTTAATTTAAAAGTGCAGCGCAGCATCGTTAACACGTTTTCCAAGAGAAGCATAAACGAAGAACGTAAAATTAAAGAATGATGAAGTTTCTTTGGGTATGAGCGAATGTTTTAAAACCTTTCCCTGAAAATTCCAATTCTAATTTTACTTTGAAAGAAAATAAGATTATCTAAATTTTTATCAATTACAAAACTGAGATTTCATTAATTTCTCAAATTAAATCTCTCATTCCTTTTTTCAGTATCTCTGTTTTGGCTTTCTCACTTTTTGTAAGAGAAATGAAAACTTTCTCATGCGTGGAGTTACTTAAAAAAGGAAAACTTGTTTTTATACCTGACGCATTCCGATACTTTCCTCGAAAAAAATTTTCTTCTTTCTCTAAAAACTATTCGAGGGGGTTAAACAGGTAAGAAAATATGCCTTACATGAGTTTTATAGAGAAATTTCTTGCTGTGAATATATTTCGACATGGATGGTAAAAGACGAGTAGACGGTTATTCATTCACGCGTAGATGGTCATAAATAATTCAGTTGCAATATAATAAAATAATTTAAAACATATAGCTGAGAATATTTTTCTAAAATAAGCAACATATGAACAGTAAAATATATACTGAACAAAAACATGTATTTTCTACGAGGGCCATCCAAAAAACAATAACGATTTTATTGTAAACATAGAAAGACACACTATTTGTTGGAAGGAACGAAACCCGGTGGCATAGTTGTAGAATATCGCAAGGAAGTGATTGGATTGATTACCAAACAACCAAGTATTCATCCACCATGTGAGCGTTTCTAATTTTTAAGAAAAATTAAAAGATTTATTTATAAAAATTTTTAAAAATCTATCATAGATGAAATAAAAAAATTTTTCCAGCTATTTATATATATATTTATTAATAGCGTTTGTTGCTTAGAATTTCTATAATTTCTTTATCATTCTTAAGTTATTAATGTTTTAAGCATATTTTCAAAATATTGAGACAATTTAAAAATAGTTAAAACAATTTTAAAAATAACTTTTAAACAAAACGACATTTTTATTCTTGAGAGAAATCAAAACTTACAAAAAGTGAAGGTCTAGTCAGAATAGAACTTGTGAAATATATTTTTAAGTTTCTCCATAGACTTTAACATTCAATATGGCTCGAAATGAGTCGTCTTAAGGCCGCAAATTTTCAAGTACAATGGTAAGGAAAACTGCCAAATCCTACACACTCAGCGCAAAGAATGAGGACGTAGTACGAATAGAACCCAATCGTGTCTTGCTTTTGTTTGGATATTCCCAGTGAATGAAAAGTGTGACGAAGAATTTCCTCCCATAACTCATTCATAAGTTCAATTTCACAGAGTAACGCTTCCGAAGCCCACCTCCCCCACCACACATTGTGTCTCTCGTGTAGCATCGAATAAAAGATGGCCTGTCCGTAGGCATCGAAGCAATCACCTCTTCGCCTGCAAGCTTCCCCTCAGACAGTTCTTAAAAGGCCAACATTTGCATACGAATGGTAGCGACAACTTGCGCACCATCACCAAATCCACTGGGGCTAAAGATTTAGAAAGGGAGAAGATTAATTAAGAGCGGCGTTGCTGACGATTGCAAAGTTTATAAAGTGATGTAAAAGGGTAGGCATTCATTTTCCTGATCATTTTCGAACTTTATTAATCGACTGAAATTTTACGAGACATGTGATTCTTAAACTTGTGTAATAAGATATTGATAGTTAGGTTATATA
>JAPDSC010145228.1:0-10820 GCA_026290005.1 Latrodectus geometricus
AAAAAAAAATGTTTAAAGTGAAGAATAAATTAAAAAACATTATTTACCTTATTGTTTCATAAAACTCAATAACCTCTACTTTTATCAATCTAAATTATTCTTTCTTTTAAAGCATTAAAAAAATATTCGAAACATTTTCTTTAGTCTTTAATAAATGTATTTTCTGTTCCCTTACATTTTAAATTTAAATGAATATCGGGTTTAAAACTATCTAGGCTTAATATGAATTTCTATGTATTTACTGAAAAGCAAATATAATGGTCTATAAAACAAAAAATGTATGCTTTTTTTAAGCTTAAATCGTTAAATGCTAAAACAACGACAATTTCTGATTGTTAAAATTAAAAGCAATTCATCCTTATGCAAAATACATCTTTAAAATATGTGAATACACTCAATTTTAAGATTTTCTAGTAAGCCCGGAAAAAATGAATCTAGGTCTTTTCTAGAAAATTACCACTATTGATATATGTTTCAAGAAATATTTCTTTAATTCTGCTTATAAAATATCAAGACTTGTTAAAATCAAAATTATTTTCACCATCAAATTTGATGAAAATTATTCTTACATTTTTCACATGAAGAAATCAGAATAATCCCTTAATTGGATTTTTTTTCCTGACAACATTTTGAACTAAAAACTGTGAATGAATGTAGATTCATTCACATTTTAACAATTTTATCAAGAGAAAGATTTATCTTAATTTCGTAATATGATTGTTGGTCACAGTTCTAAAACATTTCTAAAAAAATAGAATCTATTCCAACAATAATTTTCTTAATTGATAAATGGATATGTGGTGGTGGATTTAAAAATTTCAGTTGAGATATTAAAGCCATACATCTTTCCATATTTATATTTATAAATACATATTTTATTTCCCCCGAACACAAAACTGGGGAACCTGATATTCGTGTTCATGGCAAGAAATATTTGTATCGTAAGTAAACCTTTTAAAACTACCCTATGCAATACATAAATAAAATAGCAAGTAAATTTACTTAAATGATTATGTGATATAAATTTAAATAATAAAATTTTAAACTACTGGTATTTGGTTTTCGGAAAATTTTAAAAACAAAATATATTCCATTATTTAACATTAGTATTTCGTAAAGTGCACTATTTTATTATTTATTTCTCTTCAAATTCATATAAAACTGTATTTGAAACTATTTCGAATAATAATTATCTGACTTATGTAATCTTATACCTTTTAAACTAAAAAATAAAAATTATAATAATAAATCTAGAAAAAGAGGAAAATTCTAAAAATAGGAGCTTTAATGTAATTAAAGCTTTAAACTAAGATATTGAGAATGTATTGGTCGATTAATATATATTTATATTAACATATTAATATGAATATATCGATATTAATATTAACATCATTACTAATATATCACTAAGAAAACTACAATTGGCTAACCTTTTTCACTAAAAAACAGAAAAAATCTCATACATTTTTATAGAATACGTGATATGAGTTGCAAACATTAAATAAATTTATGGTTTAGAAATATCAAGTAATTTTTATTAAAAGATAAGCAATTATAATTTTTCTTTGTACTAAATTTTGTTATATTGATACAATAGATGCATAAATAAAACAAAGAGTGTAATGGTTATAAACGTAATATGCTAATGAATTAAAAAATTAAAAGCTCTTAATACTCTAGTTTTTCCCTTAAAATAAGATTTATAGAACACTATTTTTGTACAACATAGATTCAACCAGTTTCTTAATTTTGTTTTTTGTTGTCCAACGGCTGTTTTCAAGAAATCTGAAAAAAATATTTTAAACACAAAATTTTGTTGAAATTAGTTTAATTTAAATGCAATAATATCAGTACTAAACAAGAACATTTAGCATCATTTATCTACATTTTCTATGAAAAACAATGCAAAGTTAAAAATTCAAATATATTAAAATATTTAATCAATTTTTGTATTTTTCTTTTTAACACGGAACACTTAAATTTTTACAAAATGCTTATTGACATCAGAACAGTTAACTTGTATATGAAAATGAAACTAATAATTTGAAGAAAATTTTATCATATGGAGTAAACTGCAAAATTAAAATACATTTATATCTGAATAACTGCAGATTTAGATGCATTTTAATTTAAAATGCTTAAACTTCAAATTGTGAAAATGCATATGAATTAAAAACAACAAATATTTTGAAAATAAATATTGGTTTAGAAAATATAATCAAATACAATTTCGTTTCTGTGTGCGTAATTAACGGTGAATTTCTATCTTCCTCTCAATACCAAACGTACTTTTAACTTATGAAAACTACTACCAGGAATGGTGTGATAAAATTAAAATGAAATATTTTACAATATGACATAAATATTTTCCACTGAGGAATTACTTTACTGGGTGTAACAAGAAATTCAAGATTCAAAATATAGCTCTGTGAATATAGTTCAGTAATGAAAACTGACGAATAAAATAAAACTGAAATCTATCCTTTAAACAGATGTGTGGAGTTATTTCCATTTCCTATATTTAATTTATATAAATCCTACATACCAATATATTCTAAATTTGCTTAATAAAAATACTATAAAACTATATTTCTATATTGGAGAAATAAAAGTAAACTCAGTTTTGACGAATGAGAAGAAAAATACCTTCTTGAATGATACTTAATACAACATAAACTTTTTCTTTTGAAGTTACCATCATAAGCTGTCTTTCAAATTTGCAATTCATATTTATTTAGCTATAAATTTCGAATGAACTTGCAATTAAAAAATACTGTTACAAATCTTTTAGCCAAGAAAGTTTCTTGAATATTTATATATTTTTTGAGTTAATTAAAGTTGTTTTTATCCTCGAAAAACAGAAAATGACTTTTCTAAGTTCTTAATTAAAAGTAAATTATGAGAAAGATCTTCCACAATTCCTTTCTGATCTGGTTTATACTTTTTGTTGCCAAATTAAAATTTTAGTAAATTGAATTAATTTATAATATAAAATAGTTTGGAAATAAAGTTTAATATTAAAGGGAATTATAATCTTTAAAATTTAGTTTTTAATTTATAATTAGTGATAAATTCGCTTGTAAATTTGATTTAATGTTTATTGGATAATTTGCAGGAAAAATTTTATTTACAAAAGTAAATAAAGAAAAATATTTTAATGTATATATTTTTATATTTTTATATCTTATTTAATTATGTTATCAAATTTAATTATGTTATAAAATAAGAAAAATAGATAATAAATTCAGAAGTGTTATATATTAAGGAAAATAATTAATATATGTTTTACTTTTGTAGCGTACAAAACAGGTGGTTCCAGTAAAAATGTTCAAGGTAAGTAATAATTCTTTTTTTTCCTTTAAAAATACATGTGTATATCAATGAATTTCATGTGAGTTTGTTGTCTATTTATTTTTCTGTATGCTTAAAAAATCCCAAAATTACTTAATACGTATTATTCAAAATTACTTCTACAAAATTGGAGAACCGATTATAAATGTTTATAAAAATCAAATCTATATATAAATATGTATTATTCAATGCAAATGTGTAGAAAAGACTGAAAAAAAGGCCATAATTCTGATTATTTTTCATTTTTTGTAAAATACAAAACTGGTGAACCTGATGTTCATGTTCATAGTAAGTAAACACTTAATATTATTTAAATTTATATTATGGACAAATAAATAACACATTTGTTTTACTAAACTTTTGATTCCAGAAAACAGAATTTAAATTAAACTAATTTTACAAAAAACATTATTATATATTAATACTTGTATAACGAAATGTGATCATTAAATAAAATACTATAATTATGAACTTATTTAACAATCAGCTTTTGAAATTTTGATTTATAAAATGAAATATATAAAATACCTAAATACACATTTTTCTTGTTACAAAACTGGAGAACCCGATGTACAAGTTCATAGTAAGGAACCATTTTCATAAATATTATAGAATTTTTCAAGAAAAAACAGATGTATTGCAAATTTTTTATTTTTAGAGAATTTTAGAAATTAAAAAGACACATTTTAATTAGATAGATTTATTTTAGTGAAATCTTAAGAAATGTGAAAGTGTGTGTAATTTTGTATTAATATATAGTCTATACTTCAATGCAAAATATTGAAAATTAGAAGTAAATTGTTTATACTTTATTACATTATTTATTTTTTAATACAAAATTTAGCTTCTAAATTATAAACAATTAAATAGATTAGTTCACTGAAAACAATAATTTTATTTGCAGAATACAAAACTGGAGGTGATGTAAACGTCCATAGTAAGTAAATATTTTACATTCATTATTTTAAAATAAAATAATTGACTAAAATATATTCAATCAATTTAAAGAATACTTAATGTTGCTATGTAAATTTATATGTTTGAGAGAGTGTGTGTGTGATTATAAAAAAATAATAAACTCATTATTTATTTATCTAAACTTAATTGCTTTGCTTGCAGAATACAAAACCGGTGATGATGTAGATGTTGATAACGTGGATGTAGATGTAGACGGTAAGCAAATTAATTACAAATATATTTTTGTCTAGTAAATAGATAATTGAATTAAATATGTTAAATCTATTTAAAGAAACTCCATAATATATTTGCTACAGAATACGTTTATAGATTTTAGAAATGAGTAATTTTAATTTATAAGTATGTAGGAATTAATTTTCTTATCAAACTTAAATTTTAAATGTGAATTACTATAGCAAGAATACACCCAATGTTTGATTGATTGAAATTCTCAGTCCTATTGAAAAACTCATTCTTTTTTCTCTATTATGAGAAGCAAAATTTTATTCCTTGAAAGCTGTAAAGCATGTTTAAAATTAAGAAAAAATAATAAATGTTTATAATAATATTAAAATAACATTTAAATTTGTGATGTATCTACAAAATTAAAACTTATTTAAAATTTTTTCCACGAAATACAGAAATCCTAGTATATTAATAAACAGACTCTTTTCTTTTTAATGAAACATTAAACAAAAAGCTTAATCAAAAATATTATTAGTAAGAGCCTCTGTTTACTAGGATTTGTATACTATTTTATCTCTCGTAATGAAAAATACATTAATAAGACATTTAAATTAAAAATACTTATAATTGTTTAGAATTTAAATATCTAAAAATTGTTAAATATTTATTAATTATAGTATCTAATTATCTAAATAAATGTGAATGAAAATAATCATTATAAAGGACATTCATGTGGTAATAAATATTGGCATTACCCAGTTTATATCATGTATACATATTTTAAATTGGGTAGATGCTCTTAAGATAGTTTCATTTATATACGCTTTTATTTTTAAGCAACTTTATCAACATTCAAAAAACAAACTCAAAAACTATCAAATTTTGCTTCATATTTTTATATAGTCAATATTTGTTTATTGTAAATATCTACTTTACTTATTTTTTTAAACTAATTTTATTTCAAGCAATATAATGAGGGAAGAATTAGCTAGAAGAATTCCAACTTCTTGGTTCTGAAATAAATTTATAAATCTCCAATGATATAACATTTAGATATATTTATATTTTTAAAAAACATTTTAACTGGTCTAAGGTAATCTGTCACATATTTTTGAACTATTTGACGAAACTCAAACAGTCAAAACAAGATGAGAAACATTTCATAATTATACTACTGAGACATAAGCGAGATATAAGAAACTAATAACTCACTAGAACTATAATTAGTTATAAAACAAAGTCATTGTGCTTCGCTTTTTGTAATGATATACATATTTATTTTTAACCTCGGAATATTTGTTATAAGAGTGTACATAATAAATGTGATCAAGAAAATAACATAAATCTACAATTTTTGCTTTTAAACAATCAGGGCAGAAATTACTAAAGAATATTTATATTAATTTAGATTTTAATTTCAAAAAGTATTTAGAAAGTAAATGGTTAGTATAAATATATAAAATAATAAAATGTAACATTAAACTGCGCAATCAAAATCTTATATTATTGAATAAATGAAACATAAATAGTTTTTATATTACTATGACAATTATAGTATTCTTCCTACAAAAAAATTGCATCTAAAAATATATAAAAATATCTTTATTTTATAAGTATTTAATTTAAATTTCACAGATTATGAAAGTTTTTAATCAATAAGGAATTTGTTTTATGTACTATGAAACTTTTTATATATTAAGAGGTTTTACATTATTAATAAATTCAGTTTAACTACTAATAGTTGTATTATATAAATAATAAATATATAATATGGATAATATGATAATTTTAAAATATAAAAGCATTTTAGCATTGTCCAAACTTGACATTATGTTTATTCATATTTGATGAATTGTTTATCTAATGTTTCACAGAGTAGTAAATTTATATCACGTTATTCACTAGATAATTCTGCATTTTTTTTCTAGAAAAGAATAAGGGACCAGAACTCCCAAAATTTAATAGACTACGAGGTAAATATAAATTTAATAATCCAAAACTATTGACTTTCAAATTTTTTCAATAACTTTCTCATTTAATTAAATTAAAATTATATTATTTGAAGTTCGCTGTTAATTGATAAACTTTCCTTAAGAAAGTTTAGCCCTCAACTTCAATTTCATAATAGACAATGATTTAATGTGTGCAGATTAAAATTATTTTGCACGTTATGCTACACAATATTAACATTGCTATTCAGAGGAAAGAAAATTCCAATATAAAAAAAATTCTGAAATTGTTCTCTGCAAACTTTTATGAAAATGTAAATTATTTTGTATGATAAATTAAAGAAATTTAAAATTTATTGCTAAAATTAGGAAGTACTTATACTATAAGATTAAAAAATTTCATGTTTTCTTAATTCAAGTATATTATACGAAAACATAATATCTTCATAAGAGCTAGGTTCTTACATATCTATTTTCTAATATTAAATTATATCTGAAAATTAATTTCAGTATTCTGAAATAAGGAATCGTTCAAATTGAGGATATTGAATATAATTATGAATATTATAATAGATAAATATGATTTATCTTTTCTTGGAAAAATGTCGATATACTACTTTACATTTTATGTTTTGTACTGATTTTATTTTTCATCAGTTTTCTTCAACATATCAAAGTGCTCAATCATCAAAATATATAATGTACATGTACTTTTATGGCGTAAAATGATAACGCTAATGTATCTTAACAAAACTATAAATAAACTAATATCCTACACAAAATTTATTGTCATTCATAATAATTCTTACAATTTCATTCAGCGATAATGTATATTTTCTTTAATATTTTAAAATATTTACTTTCAATTTTATTGAAAAATATTTTGTTTAAATATTTTTATATTAAAACTATGTCTTGATATTTTAGATAAATATTTGATAATTTTGTATTTGTAGAATCATTTTTGTTTTGAAATTATTAAAAAAACTGTTTGTCAGTAGAAACCTAATAATCCCAAAGAAAATAGTAAATGCGTTAAAAATGAATACTTTTATTCAAATAAAATAATACAATAAGTTAAATGCAACAAACTGCTATTTGTTCAAATATTTTCATTTCCCAAAACTATACGAACAAAATAATTAAAATATAAGGAATGTATAAATATATATCAATTTATTTTAAATATATATAACAATCAAACGAAATTAACGAGGAAAAATGTTGATTTGAAGACATTATTTTTACTGTTATATTAATTTTCAATGAAATTATTTCCATAAGATAAATTCCATATTTTAATATTTTTATTGCAAAACAAATCATAAACAATTGATTATTTTTCGAAATTTCTATTTTTCAAATATAAAAAATTATTTAAAATACTTTTTGTTCATTGCAGGTGAAGACTGTAACAGTAAGTAGTATTTTTAACTTTTATAATTTCTCTACAGTTTTTCTTTTTTATAAGTACGATTTTCATTTTTGAAATACCTATTTTAATTGTATGTTTACTATTTTAGGAGGACTCATAGACAGTAAGATTTATTTTACTTTATTATTTAGAACCTATACAATATTATTAATAAGTTAATGCACTTAAATCTTGAAAGTATTTAATTTTCTATAAATAAAATATGTTTATAATATTTTTATTAATAAGCCTTTTTTAAAGGAATTTACTAAGAAAATTTTAAGATTTAATACTATGTGAAACTTCCTTGCTCCACATATTAATTACTTCATTACAGGATGGTGTAAAATAATAATTAACAAAATATTTTTGGATTACTTAATTTTCTTAACTTGATAGATACGAAGAATAGAAAAAATTGCTAACATTATATAATGTAGTGTATTTGAAAGAAATGTCTTTCCTTAACTCATCTTATATTTTTTAGACATTTATTAAATTTATTCTTTGAATAATTAACACAATATCAAGACTCTTTGGCTTTATTTATTTACTATAACATCAGGATACTTATAAATGCAATTTTTAATAATTTATTTTATAAATAAGAATTTTGGATTTATTATCACTTTTTTTAAAAGTTGTAATAAGAATAAATTAGTTAAAAACAATCTCATAATGCATTTAATTTTAAGAGTATTCAAATATTCTTTTCAAAATAAGTTATGTATATTATGTGTTGGGAATGTTTTAAAAAGAAAATAATTTAAATGCATAATTATCAAAGTGGATCACAAAACTATAACTTTACTTTTCGTATATACTTTTTCAACTTTAGCAATCTATATTGAAGAATATAGGCTGTTATAGGTTGAATAAAAAATTAATGTTAATCATTTTATATTCATTTCAATTATTAATTTTAATTTAAATAGTTTAAATAGCTCTTTAAAAACAAACCTTAATCTAAGCTTGAAAAGCTTCCGTTTTTATTGCAGTAAACAAATTTACTTTTCAGTGCAAATATACATAAATTGGATATAAAAAATAATGTGTTTTAATAGTCAGTTACATTTAATAGCACAAACACATTTTAGTATTAGACGTTCTTTAATAATATTAATTTTTCTTATTTTAAATACAATTTTTGTTAAAAATAGGAAATTTCCAATAATCAGAAATCTAACTCCAAAATTTAAATTTCAGAGGCTGCTCGTCTCGGTAAGTAAAAAGTTTTAAAATATAATTCTATAAGTAAATTCAAACACTAAAAAATTTACGATTTTACAGCAATTTTTCGTTTTACCCTAAATTACAAAAACAAAATTTAAAGACATCATTATTAAAGACATTGTTTTTTAAAATGTATCATTTTAATTTTTATTTATAATTCAAATACTTATCTTAATAGTACAACAATAGACGATAAATGTAGCTCAAGAGAAGAATCTAATTAATTTGTTAATATAAGTTTGGTTTTCAATAAAACTTTGATTTAAATCTTGAAGTTGCAATATTGTACGCAGTCTTAATCATTAACTTACAGAATTCGTACAAACAGCTTTCATTAATTTTATGTTAAATATGGATAAAAAGTGTAGTAATAGAACTTTTCATTAAAATGTATAAGTTGTATATTTAATTATTGTGTATTTAACTTTTACTAATAAATATATTTCAAAATTTTAAGGGTGCTACTAAAATGTTTTTTTTTCTGTTTACATTATATTTTTGAAAGCATGCAATTGCAATAAGTAGACAATTCTGCATTAAAACAAATGGCTCTTAGTGAATTAGTAAAAAAAAAAATAACAACTGCATATTATGAAAATTTTCTTTGAATCTTTGCAAATTAGAAAACAATCTTTAGGCTCAAAATTCCTGTTCATAATTAAAAAGGAAAATGTAAAAGAGAATTATGTAACACAGAAATTGATTTTATAAACTATTAAGGGAAAATATATTTAATTAATTAGGGTTGATTATTTCACAGAAACATATTTTAAAATTTATAAGCTGTGACTTAATTGCAATAAAATTAAAAAGAAAATTTATCAATACATGTGTTAATTACAAGTAATTAACATTATTAACTGTAGAGGTGGAATAAAAATTCGGTGCTTTATTCTTTTATATACTATATTTAAATTTAACAAAATTGATAATTATTTACTCAGAAGCAATTTGTTAAATTCTATATTTTGAGCATAATAATTTGACATTTCCCGACATAGTAATTTGACATTCTATATTTTTTGTTTTCTTTGTATATAAGAATTTTAACTCATACTGTGCTATGTATCATTAAGAAATTGAGCAATTTATCTTCATATATTTCTTTTTGATGCAGCTGGACATACACTTAATGGTAAGAATGTACTTTTTAAATAATGTTTTAAAATAATTTAAATCTTCAGTTTATTCAAGCAATTTTTACATTTTATACATCATTTAGTGAAATTATTTTAACATATTTAAAATTATTGGTTTGGTTATCAAGCTTTCGATTATATTTTGCTCATAATGGGCAAATTCGATCAAGGATTGGATTTTTATATAGATCCCGAACTCCCAAATATTTGTTTGTTTCGAATGCGGATCAAGCGCATAAATTGTTAAACTGAAAGGTATAATAATAAACTCAAATCTGCAACATATCAAGTATCATTATGAATACATTTAATGATATATTAAAGTACATTTGTACACCGAAACTCTTCACAAAAGATGTGTTCTTGATTTTTTTTTTAAATGAGCTAAGGTAAAAACATCCAACAGAATTTTAAAAAGTGCATTTTAAAATGTTTATTGTGTGTATTTTGTAATAAATATTGCTATAAATTTCATGCAGATATTTTGATATTGTGATTGAATTATATCAATTGCCGCAGTATATATTAAAATGTTTTACCATAAATAGTAAAAACGTTCAAGACATTTCTCATTGTGATGCTTCTTTGAGG
>JAPDSC010145237.1:4106-28491 GCA_026290005.1 Latrodectus geometricus
ACTGTTTTAAAACACACGCATGATCGTGGCGTAATACTTATTGGAGTCCGAAAGTAGACAAGGTTGCAGAATAGACCAAGGAAATGCATTATGGCCCCTTTTACAGATATACAGACTGCGCACTGTGATTTCATACTTGAAATATGCAGTTTATGATTTCCTTGGCAATGGATCCCACTCTTTCAGCAACGTTATTTTCAGGTTCTGGATGGTTCTCGGGGGAGGACTGCTAGTTGCAAATGCCCTCCCCAGAACATCCTAGACAGACACTTTAGGGTTGAAGTCTGGGCACTTGCTTGCCAATATCCATCCTGCGAATATCCTCCCTTCTAGAAATTCGTCGACCAGAAGAGCGCTATCATTTATTAAAATGAACTCGGCCCTTGCGTCTCTGAAAAGGTGAACATAAAATTTTAAAGCCTCCTCCATACACCTCACAACAGTCACTGTCAGGATGATGCCTGACCATGCCATTAAAGCTCTGTCACCATAATGGTCGATTTCACGGAAACTGGACGGCAGGTATCGGATCTCTGGTTCTCTCCGTATTAACATACAGCTGGTAGCTCTGGTTAGGCTGAACTAGGACTCGTCAATGAAGAGAACGGACACCCATACCCATCCATACTTCACACTTTATGCTCTCTGCACCATGAGAAACGGAATCTCCTGTGTATAGAAGTGTGCGAAATTAAAATCGTAGATCTTCGTGCAAACAATCCCATGTCATGAAATCTTCTGGAAACATTAATCCTTGAAACTCTGGTTCTTGTAGCTGTATACAAATCACGCGAGAGCTATAGCATCCCTTTTACGCCTGAATAGACAAATGGCAATCATCTGCGACCATCGTGCCTCTTGAAAGGCCTTGCCCAGGTTTTCTCTGAATACATCTGGTCTCTTGGAACTGTTTCCTAAGTTGCTCACGACTCTGGGTGTGAAATTAAACTTTACAAATCTGGACTTGAGGCTGGCCTGCTTCAAGTCTCCCCATTATTCACCGCCTCATTCCATCATCCAAAGGTTGATTACTCATTGTTATTGTCACAGTTTGAATTCAATAGATTGTTCCACAAAAACACCAAGAAAATCGGCGAGTTGAGCTAGGGAACGAAAAGCATATTTTGAACACATGTTTATAAGGCCTGATCCTCTATTGGCTCGGCTCATATATACGTGTACGCTTACGTTTTCTATGCACATGATTTGTATCTTCGTCTCGAAGTAGCTACTTTACATTTCATTCACCTCCCAAAAAATTTCGACAAATATGTACATTCTCTTAACTTCGAACACTGGTGTAGTAATTTTAATAAAATATTACAGAATCTTCAAAATTTTGTTTTAAGAAATAATAACATACCACAAAATTACATATCTTTGTAAAAATAAGTGATCTATAAAAAAATGAGTTTTCCTCTGCGATAAAAATTGATTTTAAGCCTAATAATAAAAAAAAAATTATGGTTTAAATTCATTTAAACTTACAATATACATAGAGTTCCCAATTACTTAATACAAGTTTATTTTTTGAACTGAATGTAATACAAGTATATTCTTTGAACAGTTCATAAATTTGATCTGAGCCATTGTTAAATGTTTGTTGGTTGCATTTTTGTTTACTGCATATTTATCTGTCAGGTAAAATACTCAGGAGTTTTCATGAGTATTTTATCTGACAGACCTGTTTTCATGAGTATTTTACCTTTCTAGTCACTATAACACATGAAAATGTTCTCCCATGAGGCAAATATGTAGAAGATTCTTAAGAGACCCCTCAGTTTGAAATTGAGAAACTATCCACCGCAAGTTGTAAAACAACGCTTATACGATCCTCAAAAGGAATGATTCCAATTTGAATTCTAGCTTCTGTTGAATTATGGAAAGCAGAAGTTATATTTCTGCATACATGTCTATCAAGATGGGTGACTGAATGCTTGTTTGGTTTCAACTCAAGCAAACACTTGAATAAAATCTGCTTTTTGTGAAGAATCTCTTTAAATGTTAAAATTCTTTAAAATTTTAAAATCTGTGAATGTTGAAAAAATCCTTATAAAGCTTTCAACATTTAGGTTAACCAACAAATCAATCACTTCCATGCTGAGGAGACTTATAGATATAAGTGTTGATGTGAAAAATATTTCAGATGATAAAAATAAACTTCCCATGAATAATCAAAGTGAATAAATAAATAAAAATTATTTATTTACTTTAATAATTATTTAATATAAAATTAAGAGACAAAATATATATAGCTGCCTTAAATGCCACACAATTATATTAATATTTTATATTCTAAAAATAAATTGATGACATAATGTAATAATCTTTCAAATACTATAGTGAGATTAGCTTTCATTTAAAGTAGTCAAGACAAAGTATTTTATTTAGATCAACAAATTGCTCACGTTTTATTTTAAATTGTCGAACAACTACATTGGAAATATTATTTACAATACAAATTGAATAGCTATTAATGCAACACACAAACTTAGTAATAAATACAAACTCATTTAAAAAAAAAAAAAAAAAAAAAAAAAAAAAATTCTATTTACTGTTGATTAGCTTTACTTAACATGAAAACAATATTATATATATGTGTGTGTGTTGGCCATGAATATGAAAATATAATTACAACTTTATAATAATTATGACTAAGCACTCGTACTAATGTTGTTGTTATTGTCGTGTGTCAGCCAGGCCGGCAATATGGGGTGCGCTGCTCCACTTTTCCAACTGAACCATATTTGGTGTGGAGTCCGACTTCCTCAGTACACACATGCTATAAGTACCCGTTTATAGGGTAGGCAACCATTCACACACAAAGAAAGGACAAAGACAAGAAACAGAGAGAGAAAGTACATCCATGCCCGTGCCAGGATTCGAACCCAAGTCCCACCCATCTGTAGTCAGGTACGCTAACCACTAGACAGGTTGGGCGGCACTCGTACTAATAATTTCGTTATTAGTGACTCTTTAGGGTACTAAATTCAATGAAAAGTTAGCAATAAAAATTACACAATAATTATAAATAATTATTCAATCACATGAAATCTGCGCAGTAAAAGCTATATAAACTTGATTTATATCAATTACAAGGTAAAAATAAATTTTAAAAAAGATTGTATGTTAACTTAAACTATTTTACAAATATTTGCATACTCTTATTATACTTCATTATGTTCTAAAGTAAATTAAAATGTCATCATTCATCAAATATAATCTGTTATTTTTTATGTTTAACATATCATTTACTATGCATAAAAACAGGAAGCACATTTAAAAAAAAAAAAAACAGTTGGAAATTGAAATTAATAAATATTCATTACTTAGATTGTGGTTTACGGCCAATGGGATCATCAGTTCGTCGTAGAATAGTAGGAGGACAAAGTGCTAGTAGTGGTTCTTGGCCTTGGCAGGTAGCATTATACAAAGAAGGAGACTTCCAGTGTGGAGCCGTACTAGTATCAGATACTTGGTTAATCTCTGCTGGACATTGCTTTTATAGGTATAAGATACAATTTATATCACCACCAATTCTTTTAATGAAAAAACCTACGTAAAACCAAAATACTTTAATTATTAACATGACTGTAACGCAAAGTACCATGATTACTGTTATTAGTGAATTTATTTTGTTTTTTATTAAAGTAATTTATATACATATTTCTAAACATAGTTATTATAAGTAAAATTTGAAATTATTTCACTTTTAAGGAATGCAAAAAAATTTTCCTAAAATTACTAAATGGAACACTATACCATGAAATGTAAACATTTTTTCAGCACCCAAAATGCTTATTGGACTGCTCGTCTTGGATTGCTGAGAAGAGGATCAGAATTACCATCACCATCAGAACAGATTCGCCGCATTCAGCAAATAATCTTACATCCAGATTATGAAGATAAAGGCTTTATTAATGACATAGCTCTTATAAGGATGGATCATCCGGTCCAATTCAGGTGATTTGAATTCAAGTTACAAGCATATATCATGCGTATTTATTTTTCTTAAGATTATGTTACATCCAAAAAGTTGTCACGAAACGTATATTTGCAAAAAAAATAATTTAAGATTAATTTAAAAAAAATATTTTTATGAATTTTATGTACACAATATAAAATTTTTAATATTTATATATATTTGTTTTCCTATTAACATTTAATGTAGTTCATGTTTTAAACTAAATTTTTGTACGCTGCATTAAGTAAATGATTTTATCAAAACAAATGTTAATTTACAGAACTATACTGCAGATAATTCTTTTGTATTGACTTTCCTACTTATACAAAAACTGTTAATATAAATAGATTTTATATAAAAAAATAAATATAAATGTCTAGTTATAGTTTTTTATCATAAAATGTTTTTCAGGCATAACAATATACTGGAAAGCATAAATTGATGAAATACTCAAACATTATGAATTATAAAATGTATTATTGTAATTTAAATATATTATGATAAGTTTAAATAATTTATTTGTTACTTAAAATTTATTCTCAGTATTTGAAATCAATCTTTTACTTAATTTTGCGCAATAAATAATATTTTTTCCTTTTAGTGACTTTTTAAGACCAGTGTGTCTTCCATTAGAAAGTGAAGATGCAGGTCTATGGCATGGAAAACAATGTTCTGTGGTAGGATGGGGAAAATTGTACGAAATTGGACATACATTTCGTAAGCTTTATTCATACCATATTTATTTTTTAATTTTATAATTATATTTAAAAATTACACTTAACTGAAAGAATACACTTTTTAGAGTTCATTGGCGAGAAACAATTCATAGAAAACATGCATTTTGTATTAAAATCTATCACAACAAAGGATTTATCTGTTAGCAGTTTCTTCTATTAATTACAAATTGAAAATCTTTTATTAATTTATATAGCAATATTTAAGTATATCATTCTTTCAAATAAACATACTATATCACATAAATAATTTTTCTGCTGTATCACATTTACCTTGTGAAAGTACTTGAGAATGTCATAAATTATGTGCGTGTGAAAACAGTCTTAATTAACAGTAACCATAATTTATATGTAATGTTTTAAGAACTAAATTATAAGAAAACATTTAAGGTTTTGTTAAAAATTTATTAAAAGGTTTTTTTAAAAAATGCATACATATTTATATACACATACTAAGTACTTAATAAATATGACATAAAAATTGAATATTTCATTTGAGAGACAAGTTTTTCTGAGAAAAAAAGCATGATTGTAGCACAAAAGTTTAAGTTTTGCTGTCTTTAAAAAAGCTCTACTTTATTTTAAAAAAATGTAAAAGAAGAGCAAGTTTTCTCTCCCCCCCCCCCCGTTTAGAATAGACAACAATACAAGATTTTGTTTACTATTTAGATATCATTTCTAGTTTATTTATATAAGATTCGTATACATTACTTTCAGCTTCATTACAAAAATAGTAATTCGATTATCAAGCAATTAAGTTTATGAAAATAAACAAAATATTACAATTCAGTAACCGAGAGATAGGACTGACTGCATTGTTTCACATAACTCTAACTACTTTTAAATAACAAATGGATGTAACATTTCTATATTCATACTCCAAGATATTGTATTTAAGAGCTTTTAGGTTTCCCTCCATATGATATAAAAAGCCAATTATCCTTGAAAATTGTATGCAAAAGGTTAATATGTTCTAGTGCTTAAATTTCAACTAACAGGTTATCAACTTCATGGTATCAATGCATATAAATTATAAAAGTCCAGTAAAATTCTACAGATAATATTTTATTTTAAAAAGCATACATTACGGAATTCATAAAATTGGTATAAATCTTGATAATGATTATTTATATTGGTTTATTTACAAAATGAAATTTGATTATCAATAACTTTTGAATATAGTTTAATGTGTCTAAAACGTATATTAAATTATATTCAGGATATCCTACAATAGTAATAAGGTAATGAGAAAATTCTACATGTAGTAACATAAATTAACCATATGTATGTATATAATAATTTATTTTTACTACAATTTTGCATTTTTAAATATCATTAATATTTTCCAGCTGACAGTTTGCAAGAAGTGCGCTTACCAGTAATATCTACTGAAGAATGTAGGAAAAAAATAATATTTCTTACAATGTACCATATCACAGATAACATGTTTTGTGCAGGTTTTGACAGGGGTGGTAGAGATGCTTGTTTGGTAAGTATTATTCTAACCAAGTAATTCAATTTAACTATATACAGATCTATATTTACATTTGGTTGAGCAATAATTAAGTTTCGTTTAAATGAACAAGATAAATTAATGGAACTTTTAAATGAAATTTTGATAGTTAATTGTGGAAAATTAATTAAAAAATTAATAAGTTAAAAAAAATAAGCACCAGAGATTAATCATTTGAGAATTTCTACTGCTAAAAAATATTTAGAAATGAAAGCTTGTAACTTTCAATTGATGCCTGAGCAATTTCTATTTTTGGCATTAAATGTAATTATCAAGCACAAAAACTACAAATACACCTGTCTTTTATTGCAAAATGATTTTTATAGGGTGATTCAGGAGGACCCCTTATGTGTCAAAGAGATGATGGAAGATGGCTTTTGCTAGGTGTGACCAGCAATGGTGATGGTTGTGGTAGACCAAACAGGCCAGGTGTATATACTAAAGTCACTAAATATTTATCTTGGATTAATAAGACAATGAGTAAGTTTTTCTTTTGTACTTATCTTATGTTATACTTTGCATGCAAATTTGGGATCTCAATCAAAAATTAGTTAAACTCATTTGTTTTGAGAAACTATTTATAATTGGTCAAAAAGATTTTCGTTTTACATTATAATGTATAGTGAAGTATAGTACCTAATAATGCTATGCATATTTCTTGTCAATAAAATTATTGAAATTACTATGAACTAATCAATAAAATTAGACACTACTTTTATATGATTATGCCAATAATTCACAATCTGGCGTAACTTATCTATAATGTTTAAAAAAAATTCATTATTTTTTTTCTATTTTCATAAGCACTTTAAACTATTTTTTAATTATATTAATACTTGTTTAAATTGAATTTAAATGTCAAAGAGTACGATATCAATATTTTCTTAATTCAAAATAAAATTATGAAAAAATATTAGATCATTGACATTCAAAACTAATGTATATAAAGAATCAAGTAACATTTAAATTTTATATGCATCCATTTATATTTTATATTGTAATTCAATAAGAGTCAAAGACACAAATGTAAAAGCATTTAAATTAAAATGACATTCTATTTTTTAAAAACTTACTACACTAAACAAAAGCAATTATTTCTGAATTCAATATTCCATAATTTTAATAAATAAAGATAAACATAACTAGATAACTTAAACTTTTATATTATGTATTAACATGTAATTTATTTTGAAAGTTCAACTTTTAATGCAACATAGCTGATAAAACATTGCCTAAATTTTAAATTAAATTATCATTTATTTTAATACATGCAAAATGTCTGAAATAATTCTAAATGCTGTTAATATCTGAAACTAAAATAGTATTAATTATTTAAAATTTGTAAATGAATCCTGTTTTTATGAATGAAATGAAATAAAACTTTAATTATCAAGTTTATTAATTTTTTTTTTATTTTCAGGTATCCAACAAATTCGTCCTACATACACAGACCCATGTGATGGAGTTCGTTGCAAACTGGGACGATGTATTCCTCCTTACAAAATTTGTGACACTCGTTGGGATTGCTCTGAAGGAGCAGATGAAGACAACTGCTCTGATTAAATCTAAGAAAATACTCAGGAAGCATAAAAGGAATTTTAATTATGGAAAGATAAGCTACTTAAAGATGAAATACCAAACATCCATTGTCAATAACATTTTTCTAAACAGGAAAATGTGTGTGCTTGTGATAAAACTATTGGATGTAAGATTAACAGAACTACAATTTTTGAAGCTCGGTGAACTAATAAGCAATCATAACAGTTCATATTCCATTAAATGTATTTAAAAAGTGAGTCCTTAGCAAGACAGCTCTCAAGTAACTCCAACAATACATCACATTTTTACTGGTTAAAAATGATTTTTCATTTGGGATTCGATTCATTCAATTTACGTATGCAACAAGGGCTAAAAGGATTCCTAATGTCTTGAAGCTTTTACTGGAATATGGGAAAAGAATTGTGTTTAAAAGTGGGAAATATGTGTATTCATTTCAGTTATTAAGTCTAATTTTTAAAATATACAATGCTGATGTGCCAGGCAGCATAGAATTGCCATTTTAATCAATTTTATACCCACCAGGTAGTGGATGATTTTATAATGTTAAAACATATTTGTAAGCATAAGTAAAATGTACTGTATATTTCTAAATTTATTTATTATTACTGATATTTGTGAAACAGATGCAATTTGTGCTTACAACATTGTTTTAAAGAGAATTTTTAAGTTGTGCTTTTTTAAAATAAAGTATAAAATTTTTAATGATAATTTTTCCTCATTTTAATTAAAAGGTAAATATTAAGTATATTATACATCACAACTGTGTTAGAAAGAAACATTCAATATACTTTTATATGCAACCACAGTTCACTTTTGTCTTAAAAAAAAAAAAAAAAGCAATTTTAAAATTTAGCTTAATTTTCCAATCACTATTTCTTATTGAAAGTTACATCTTTATAGTGTAATCTTAAGACAAACTTTTGGGATTAAATGTATATTTAGTAATGACGGTACAAGTATTAAAATTTATATAACTAAGAAACAGAAATTGAGTTTCTTTAACTTTGTAAATTTTTTTAGGAACTATTCACACATATAAACTAAATATTATCTGAAACTGTTTTGTAATAACCACTGCACAGCTATTAAAATATGAGCAATAGAATTTAGAACAATGTAAAACAAAGAAAAAAAATAGGTAGTCTTAGTTTAAAAATATAAAGTGCCATTAGAAAAGAATGCTGTAATGTGTCCTTTGTATGTGAACACTTAAAAGCAGGATATAATTAGAGCAGAAGTTAATTTAATGTTAAAAGACACCAAAAATTTTAATTAAATTCATATAAAAATTAGCCTCAATATATATACATGATGAAATTTTTTTTTAAATGAAAGTTAATGACTGTCTGACACAAATATTACAATTGGCATAGAAATTTTGAGTCTAATTATCAAAAAGTGCATGACTAGAGCAAAGAAACCATAATACAGACATTTAGATCAGACCAATATAAAAAATTTCTAATATTCAATTAAAAAAAAAAAAAACTCCAAGGATATTAAGATATATAAGTAGTATATCTGGATTTAAAGGACATGTTGATTAAAGCAAGTATTAAATCTTTTTATACGTATTTTACATGTAAACGAATAATCAGTTTTAACATTTTAAAGATACCAGTGTATGAATTTTTGTTCCATACTTTTTTTTTTTTTTTTTTTTTTATGTTCTAATGTAATTCAATTTTATTGTGTAGTCAAAATTTTAACATGTTTCCTCATATATAAAAAATTATTGAAAATATTTAATGAAATACAAAGTGTTAAAAAATGTCTCAGTAAATAGAATAGGTAAAACTGTAATATATCATTAATTATTACAGGATGATTTAAATAAAAGCACGTTGTTCAAAACAAAAATACTGTGAAACCAGTTTTTATGCAGTAGATATCTGAATGTTTATGCACAATTCCTATTTCAAATTTTTCATAATATTTTAGAGAAAATATTATGCAGTGAAAAGAAACCACTTGGAAAACTGTCAAACACAAACATATATATAAAAAAAAAAAGAAAAGTATCTAATAGATTTTTTTTAAAATCTTCTCTAGAAAATGATTCCTTAACCAGATTAATCAAGGAAAAACTGAAAACAAAGCATACCGAACAAAAGCGATTAAATATGCATTGTAAAGAGTATTGACAACAAATATATTGCCTAAAGTTGAAAAGATCTTTACTATAAATATAATACATCGATGTAAAACTTATGAAAACAGTGTTTACTCATTAAAAGAAACTTTTCCATATTTATGGAATGCACAAAAATATGTTTGACTGTAGATTAGTATTTTGATTTATTATGAACTGAAACAAAACCAAAGATTATTTGTCAATTTTATTTTTTAATTTCAAATTTTACATCAGAAATGCTACCAAAAATAGCTTTAGAATGACAATGTTTCAAAATTTACATATATTTTTTTAAAATCAATAAAAATTTTGATTAAGGACTTTAAAATTTCCATCAACAATTTAAACAAGTTAGTCATAAAAATATATATTTACCTAGTTACAAAGATTAAAAAAATATGTGCACAGTATTTGCATATACATAAAATTACACAAAAAATTAGATAAATTTATTTAACACAAAGAGCAAAAACTAATATAAAATTGAATAACTTAAAAAAAACCAACAGAATATGAAATATTTTAATTACGTAATATCTTTTCTGACATAATTTATGATAAGACAATGAAATGATAAATGTTTGAATGTATGCCTTTCAATTAAATATAGGAAAAAAAAATATCAAAATATTAGTTATCACAGTGTTTAACTGTATAATAATAATAATTTTGCACAAAATTTTAATAATAGGTTAAACTGCAATTAATAATTTATTTTCATGTAAAGGAGTTTTTTTTTTATATATTATTTAAATGCATTTGAAGCAAAAAAGTACAATGCATATCCAAAAAATTTATTTATATTTTAACACATAATGATTATATAAATGATACCACAAAACATAATCAAGAATTTCAAAATATACAGGAAATTTCATTTTAAAATATATGCCAACACAAACCAATAAATTGCAAGTTAAATGATAGGTAAGATACAATCAAACAGAGTAACTGATTTGACTGCATCTATTAAGCCAAAAGAGAAAATATTCTCGTTTATTGAATGCAACATTGTTTCAAGCCATTTTGGGATCTCAAACGTGACCTAGGACGGTATTTCTCAAGAAAAGCAAGTTGCTTTGCATTGATGGCACCACGACGTTTTCTGAAAGAAAAAATTACATATTCATATAAATAGTTTCTAAGCATTTCAATAGTTGACAAAGTCAGAATTAAATAAGCAGAAGATGTAATTAATATGATCTCAAAAAAGTTTAACACAGAACCAATTATAATTATAACCAATTATAATTATAATTGACTGTAAATTGTATTTTATAATTCTTATTTTTAATAATATAAAATAACTGCAATATAATATTATTTAAACTTTCCTAATCATAAAAGTACATTTATATTTATTCAAATACCCATGTCCTAAAGTCAAAATCTAGCATTACTTTTTTAAGATTTAATTGACCCATGTATTTTGCAGATCACCTGCTCTTTATGATTACAATTAGAACTTCTCATAAAAGGGAAGTCTTATTTCCTATATCTATTTTTAATTCTACAAATAAATATTTTCATCAATATTGCAAAATTATCAAAAAACTTTAGTCGGAAAAAAACAGGCTGTTCTAGTGAATGACAATTTTGAAATAAAAATTCCACCATTAAATTTTCATAACAAAAGTTTAATAAGCTATTTACCTTAGTATGCTGATGTTTTAATTCTTACAAAAGAAACAATTTGTTTTTACTTGGAAATGTTTTATTAAATTCAATATTTGTGTTTGCTTAAGGATTATTTTTAATATTTTTTTCAGATTAAACATACACTTGCGTACATATACAATAAGCACATTAATTCTGAAAATTATTTTTAAGTTTATTAATATACCCTTTTTAATAAATTTCAAAGAGATAATTATTTGTTATTTCCTAATAATTTGAAAAAAAAGAAAAATTATGGAAATTTTTAAAATATGTTTAGAACAGATCCTTTTTTTAAAATAATATTAAATAAATAATGTAAATGCATGCTTACTGTCTAATCAGATCAACAGCATCTTCATATTTCATGCCCAACTCAATAAGTGCAATTGCAACAAGAACTGGCGCCCTGCAAATAGTTAAATTTGTACATAAAAACAGTTATTGAGACCAGCATACATTAAAAATAATAACCAACCAATGAACAACAATTAATGAATTACTTTTGATCTTCGGATTAAAATTAAATTTCTTATTCTTAAATAGCAAACGATTATGACTTTTAAAGAAAGCAACAGTAATTATAAATCTTCATATTTAAAAATATAAAATATATTCTATCATTGTAAATATACTAATCCAATACTTCTTTTTATTGCCTCAACAAATTGCCAAAAGTAATTCCTCAAAATTTATAAGACTGTAAAATTTAAATCAACACAACTTATTATACCAGAAAAAAATCATAAAACTGAATGCAGAAATTAACAATGCTTATGAATTAGAAAAGTTTCATGTACTCTATATTTCACTTCCCATGAGTTTACAATGTGATGGAAATTTTTGGACATACATTATGTATTGAACATAAGTGATTTGCAAATATAAACAGAGAAAAAAAAGTCACTGGAATTTGACAACTTCATACAGGTAAAGAATCGATACAAAACAAGGGGGGGGGGGGACCTGCGATTTTTATAAATATATAACAGATGTGCATTTTACATAGAGAATAAACAATGAGTAAGTTGTAGTTATTGCATAAACCTTTAATTATTTAATTAATAAAAGTATGGCAAGTGAAAGTCAAGGATAATTAGAATATATGTAAGAAACTCAATTTTTGACTGCAATTTAGATGTGCAATCAATTTAATATTTATTACCTCCCTAAACCAGCAACACAATGCACAGCAATGTAACATTCACTGTTTTCTTTGAATTTTCTCCTCAATAAATCAAACCAGTCATTCATGATTTTAGCAGGAGGTGGAGAGCCATCATCAAACTGCCAATCCTAAGAGGCATAATATACAAGTTACAATAGTTGTATTAATCATTTAAATGAAAATAGAATTAAATGGTTCCATAAAATGAGACATGTTACTATAACTATGCTTTCATAAAAAGATATTTATCACAATGGAAAATTTATATATTTGCAAAAGTAACGCAAATTTTTTTAAAATAACTAAAATTCAATAACATTTTTTAATTTTGAATATTGTATAAATTAACAAAATCACTTTTACTTAGAACCTAACATATATATCACTATAAGTTACTTCCCTCATAAATTTCATTTAAAACATATGAAATTTTTATTATAGCAAGGAATAAAAGTTAGAAATCAAATTTTAACTGGGTGAAAAATAGAAAATTAATAATTTCTAATATTATATAACATTCAAATGAAATTCAATAGAAATAAAACTTTAAATAAGCAAAAATGTGGAAAAATAAGGGAAAACAATCGAATTTTTCTGTAATATTTTGCATTTCATTTTAAAATAAGCTATATCTCAATGGTGAAATGTTAACTCTTGTATATTACATGGAATTCCAGGGCATAATACTCACTAGAACTTTTATTCCATGTGCTTCTAATGCATCTTTTTTGTATGTTGGCTCACAAACTCTTACAACTTCAGTGACATTTTTCTTTTTTAGCTCCTAAAAATGTAACATGAACAAAATATTTAACATACATTAATAATTTACGATTTTAGTTACATTAAATAATTCAAAAAATTAATCTTTGGATAAATTTTAGATTTTATTAACCAATGTTGTTTATCCAACAAAACTAGTAATTAATTTTTTTCATTTTTTTAAATTTTAAAAAGTTACATTATTTAAGATCAGAATATAAGTCAATCTAATATTAAACTAATAGCATTCCTTAAAAAAGCATTATTCTATGAATATAATAATTTTTAAATGCATTTTCAGGGCTTGCAAACAGTTACTTGAAGGTATAATTCTCAATAATTTATAAAAGCAATAATCTTAACTAAAATATTGTCTCCTTTTTAGATAAATAAGAGGTACTTCGAAATTTTGACTTATAGTTCAAAGAAAATAGAAATAAATGAACCTCAATAAATGCTCCAATAGTGGCATCCGAAGGCCTGTCCATGATCAGAAATCGCATGTTTTTGTAAACAATTTCTGTTGGTCCAGGTCGAATCAACTTCTGCTTCATGGTCATACTTTGAAGAATGTCGAATTCAATAACGAGAATTAGTCTCTCTATCACTTCAAAGTAATTATGAAATCAATCAATGATATGAATACACAGAACACTATTCCCAATAACTTTGTGGGAAAAAAAAGGCAAAACTTCTGGAATGAGTTTTATCTGGAATATCAATTTATTTGTGTTGTGCTGGGCAATATTCTCCTCTGTAGATGATCAATGACCCCATCAAGTGAGAAGAAGCAATGGATAGGATCTGGAACAAAAGATTAACATTAATTATATAATTAGAGAAAAAAAACATTTCTTTACAACAGCAGTACATATTTAATAACCTAAATAAAAACAGATTTCTAACAAATGTAATAAAACTTTACAGAAACAAATACTATAAGAGTCAGATAAGATCATGTGATATTACGAAAAAATAAGTAATTTAGTTTATCATCCTACAATCAGTTTTGTACACAAGGGCCAATTATATCAGGAGCTATGATTTAAAATTTGACTACCACTATATAACCCCCCCCCCCATAAGTTTTGTGTAGGATCCTTAAATTATATTTTATAGTTGGCTTTCAAAAACTACAAAAATATCTGGCAAAGAATAGAGTCTGACTGATAGTTAGTACTTTGACCCACAGTTTAAAAATTTTTAATACCGAAAGTAAGCACGCAGCTGATAGTACTTTGATTCACCAACCAGTGAATCAAAGTACTATCAGCTGCCTGCTTACTTTCGGCATTATTAAAATTTTTTAAACTTTCCAGCAGATTTCTCAATTACATAATAGAAATTCAACATTATTCAGCAATTTAATATAAAATCAAATTCTTTTTTGTTTTTGTAAAATATTAATTTTGTTAGTAATGAAAAATGACACTTTTCCTTTTAAATAAAAAAAAGCAAAACTATAAAAAAAAGTTATGCATATAATAACACAAGCATTTAAAAAAAATTTCTATGTAAGCAAGAAGTATGGTTTTTAAATATTCATTTCTTTACAATTAACTAATCTATTTGCCTATTTTCATTAAAAAATAAACAGTTGATTTTTTCCTTATAACTTTAATTCCTTAATTGTTTATATACAAAAAAACATTTTGAAAATTCTTTTCCCAGTGAAGAATGCAATTTTACTAAGAAAAGAAAAAGTATGAATTAAAAGGAAAATGTAAAAAAGAAAAAAAAATTAAATATGTACTTCAAAGCAACTGCAAAAGTAAATATAATACCATGATATTTAGTAGAATACAATAAAATATCACTATATAAATAAAAAGTGGGAACTCCTAAAAAAATCTACAAAATAAAACATTAAAATATTACCAATAAAAATAAACAGTTGCCTAAAAACTTCAAAATATAAAAATTGAAACTTCCTTTACTAACATACTGCCCCATCATCTAGTGTTCTACAACAATGTGGATAGCATTACTTAATTTAATGATACTATACAAAGTTCCTTCGACAAGCACAATAATATGCATTATCTTTTACTAGCATGTTCAGGATTATTCTTACATTCATAGAGCTATAATATTTTGCTTTTCTGTTTTACACTGATATAAGTCATCACAATATAAAAGGTAGTTCAATGTATAATTGGTGAAAGAAATTTATTTTCTTTTGCTTAAAAGTATAAGAAAATAAGTTTCCTTATTAGAAAAGATGAAATACACAAAATGTTTTCAAATAAAAATGAATACATTAGTGATAAAAATAAACTTAGTTTGAGATTAATTTCCTAAAACTAACACTCATCTTAAAATTTATAATATTAAAAAAAAAGAAACCATTTTTTTATGTCTTGTATATAGTTTTAATTTTTAAAATTTGAGAAAAAGAAGAAAATATTAAATTTCTCAGATAATTGGCAAAAGTATACAGTTTTAAAATAAAGAATATAAAATTAATCTAATTCTATTAAAGATAAAAAAATAATTAAATTTTAGTCTTAAAAATTTAAAGTTAAAAATTGGCAGTTCCAGATATATTATGTTTAATATTGAGCAGTTTTATTAGTGTTTCTTCAAATATTGATAAATGTAAAAGGAAAAATCTCTATTTTAATTATTTTTAATGCAAATATGATTTATTTATCACTGTTACATAAAATATTTCCTTCCAAATTGCAACAAAATCAAGATAAGCACTTATTTTTGAAAATCAAAGAGCATTGAAAATGTTTCTCATATTCTTTCCTGCCTATTTAATTTTTTTTTCACATGAATATTAAATAAAACATAAACATTATTATTAAAAAACTTTGTTTATTATTTACTATACATTCATAAAATTGAGAGCTATTATGAGGACATTTTTAATTGAAACATTCTAATTTTAATAGTTTCCATGAAAGAAATAAATTAAAAAATTTTTAATGTTAACAATTTATTCAATAAAATACATATATCAATGTTTAATACAAATATCCTAAGTCCAATCTTTTATTTCCATATTTCTAACAAACCTGAATAAGCTTAGCTTAATTTTAAATAAAAAAAATTTTTTTGATATCAAATTTAGTGATTATATATATATACACTTGTTGCTTTTCATTTATATTTAAAAGATGCAAATTTAAGTCAAACTCAACATAAATTTAACAGCATTTTCACCAAATGAATTCAAGCAGACAAATGATTAGAGATTAACAATTCTAATCATTAGTAATAATTAAATACTTACTATTTAATAAATATAAATAAAAAAACACTAATAAATTTACTAACAAGATAACAGAATTATAATATTTCAGTGATAACATTTGCATTACTTAAGTGCAAATAATTAAGCTCTTATACGTGGATATAAAAATTTTTTATTATAAACAGAAGATCTTGAATATGCCTGAGTTTTATATGCCTAAAATAAAATAGTGAAAATATTTTAATAAAAAAATACAAAGCTAAAATATTTTACAGTTGAATAATATCAAACATTTTAAGAATGCAACCATCTGGAAAATAACTGACCATGTTCAGATCAATGATTCTTTTTAATGCTATTTTTAGCGTAGCATTTCAAAACAGACATAATCAAAAAGGCATTTATCATATTCAATTAAAATACCAATCATTATCTGTTGTTAAAACAATTCCGCCGAGTCAACACATTGATTTAAAATACCGCGTACCTAATAATCGCGTGGCTGTGCGTCGTGGCTTGCATTCCAATCCCCACTAAATGCAGAAGATATGCCTGGCACTAAGCCCTGGCAAAGCGAATGCCAAGGACGAGAGCAGCACTCTTGATGCAACGCCGTTAAGATTCGCGCCACTTCGATAGTTGTAAACAAGTAACTGATATCCTGTGTCTTTATCGGGGGAAAGTCAGGGTACACCATCCAGAGCATAAATCGTCTAAAAGCAATCTTTCTGCATGCCAACACGTGTAACAATTTTCGCTAAAATAAGAATGTATATTCGTTCCACCTTGTTATACTGAACAATATTTATAAAACGGTATTGCCCACACACATTTAATATATACATTAAAATATTTCTAACATTTAGCGCCTTAGATAATGAAAGAAATATTTAAAGAAAGAACTACAAAACCGCACGGCTAGTAACAAAATTATAAAAGCTAACTTAAGACAGATTAAGAATGCCTTTAAATTTATTTTCATTGATTAAAATTGAGTAATCAAAAGAATTAAAATTTATAAAAAAGAAATAAAAATAATAATGCACTAAATATAAAAAGCTATCATAAATATATTTATATGTGCATGCAACTGTCTTTAAAGTCAACGCAACGCTCTAAGATCATTTTTGCATACAGCTGCTAATTAGACCGGGACAAAGGTTGGATTCCAAATCCACCAACTGTTGAACCGAAGGCAAGAGAGCTAACGATAAGCTGGGCTGAATTAATACAATAAAAATACATGTAACGATGTTTGTTAAATACTAAACTAAAAGAATAACGAAAATTACGAAGTATAAGATTGCGAATTCACCAAGAAATGTGAAATGCACAGCAAAATTTCGAAAATAGAACATTACGATTGACCATGATAAACAATATTCACTTGGAAATCCTCCTTTTATACGCGTTTTATTTTAATAAAAATAATTTATACCAAAGACACACACTGAAAGTAAAAATTTAACTGTTGTAAATTTAAACAGATAACAAAAATCGTTTATTTTCCCCTCGTTAATTTACGAAAGTAATTTTAATTCTACAGAATTATCAAAATTTATAAAAGAATATTTATAATAATATATGTAATAATATAATACACAAAAATCAATAACAATCAGATAGGTCATTTTAGTGGATTTTCAATGAAATAGAAAGTTAACCAATTATAAATATTTGCATTACTTACGAACAAAGTTAAGTAAATATCCATTTTGCTTAATCAAATATTTTAGTACCTCACATGTAAAATTTTAATAATTAAGCTATTCACGTGTACTTTTTCTACACATGACCATTTTAAATGTTGGTATTTTATGCTGCATCAATTAGGCATGGATTAATGGCAACGATAACGGATGAAGTTCCGAGAATACAATAGGAGACATTTTTAGATACATTCAGAAACATAAAACTGATGAACAGGAAACGTGTCTTCCAAGGCACTTGAATGGGAGAACAAAACTATAATTACTAGAGAGCATCTGGATTAAAACTCAAATATATATTTCATAAATTAATACTTTAATAAGTAGTAACTGCATCTATATAATACCAATAGATTAAATATTCTACGTTAAACAATTTTCACATAATATCAAAATGAAATTCAGAAATTCTTCCCCCTTTTTCCAAGCAGCAGAAATAAGAGTTACTCAATTTGTTTTATTAATCATTCAGAGATGTAATAAAAAATTTAAGTCAAAATCAATAAGAAAAATTTATACACAATATAGCTGGCTGCAATTGTCATCCGTATAGGGAGATTTGAAAAAACAGATCTATTATGAAAATATAATCTTTTTTAAAAAAAATTATAAAATAACCTTGAACATTGTTACTAAATGAAATCAAAAAAGGTTCATTTTTCCGCCTGTGTTATTGACAAAATGACAACATTCAATGGAAAAAAAAAAAAAAATCTCCATTTGGTTTTTAAGTAAAGATATCACATGAATATGACATATAATCTTCTAAACATATATTAAATAAATCATTGAAATTTCTCTCTCATTAACATTAAATCAATCAATGTTTTCAAAACTTAAATTTATAATTGAAATAAAAAAAGGAAATTTGAATGATGGCTCATAAGTTAAAGTACCTCGTTTTATGAATGACTTAATTTTATTCAATTTTATCCACTTTCAGTCTAGAATTCTGGTACGATCTGAAAAGATAGTACTGAACAAAATAATGAAAGAAAAAAAAATAATAATCTTATTGTTAGGTTTCACAATAATTTAAATATTTTGGGCTAAAAAATTTCAATAGATTGAAATTAAAAATTTTTTTCATTAAACACTTCTATAGTTCCTATGTTTCTTTTAATGAATTTTGTTTGGCGATTTACGGTCACTTTACAAACGATGGCTAAATCGAGAGAGGCTCACAGTTTAAAGTGAACTTCGGAACCACAGCAATCAGACAGAGATGAGAAGTTGATCCATCGAATTGAATTGAAAGACAAACAATTGCCTTTTAGCAACCAACTCGGCTCGTCAAAGGAAAAAATGAATCTAAATGCTTTATATGCTATAGTATACTATAAAAAGCAAACAAGAGAAAACAAATTAAATTAACTGGATTTCATTTAATGTATGCATGACGAAATCATACTAATGCACAATGTGATGAAGATGATTGACCTCCTGAAAATTTGAACACTGTCACAAATTCCTCATTACATAAAAAAATTTAGTGAGAAAAACATGCTATTTCTGCGATACTTGCCGTTCATTCCTTGGATTCGAAAATATCATTCATTTTAGTTAAGCCTGAATTGGAAAAAAAATGACGTTAGCGTCTTGCCAAACTTCTGAAATAAGTGTTAAACAAGATTATGATGATAAAAAAAACAGGTTCGTCTCTGCTAAACTTAAAAAAGAATGTAGAGTTTATCCTCCTTTAGCCCTAGAACTCTGAGACTGGTTGGTTGGGTTTTGTGGCGCAAGGTGCAAAATGGACAAGCTGGAACTCTGAGACGATCCAAAATGGTAGTACTAAACAAAATAACAAAAAAAATTCAGTGCGTATGTCAGGTTTCACAATAATTTAAATATTTTGGGCAAAAAAATCTAAAATTGAATCGATTGAAATTGAGAAAATATTTTCATAAAATATCTAATTTACAAAAATTTGTTCTCAATTCTCGATTTGGCGCATTAGGGCCGCAACATATAAGTAAAAAATATTTAAAATTTTATTAGATTTCTGCTTTCATATTTTTTTAAAAAGTAAAATTGAATAGTAAATTTTACTTACTATTTAATTAAGAAGTTTTACTTCTTAAGAAAAAAACTACAACAGGAAAATTTGCATGCAACTGAAAATTGCGCATCCTGCAATATTTTTTATCAATTGTGTATTTTATGGAATTGAAGAAACATTTAATATTTACTATATAACGGGCATAAGTAATGATGAGATGCAACGGACATTCTGTCTCACAATTTAGAATTAAGATTGAGCGATCAATTAGGTTTGCACTTGGGAAATCATATTAACACTTTCAAATAGCAGATCAAGATCTTATAATTTAGCCTAAGAATTTGATAAGGTACATAGAGGCATATAAGATCTAACAATTTAATGAGAAGCCTCATCAGCATGGTAATAAACTTAGGTCAGAATCGAATTTTATAATCATATAGAGACGCTTTGAATTACATAAGTAAATATAAAATAATTTCAAATAGTTCTTATTTAATGAATTAATTTTTAAGAAAGATTAAGTTAAGGAATTACAACTAGTTGTTCAATCAAAAATGACAGACAGAAAAACAATTCCTTTTTTTTAAACTAATATTAAATAGTTAAATGCAATAATTTAAATTCTTAAGTGTACATATATGCATCCACTAATTGAAAATCGATAAGGTTCAAACCAAAAAGTAGCACAATAAAGCCCATGATTAATTTAAGTCTTCAAAATTCTTAAGTAGAAGAAAGTTAATTATTTTTTAAACAATTAAATAAACGATTGTTATTTAGGTGATGAATTATTGGATATATGTATAACAGAACTTAATACAAAGAACAATTAATTACAAAGTTAAACAAACGCGATTAAACATATCTATTAGTGGACATTTAAGCACTATTAAAACTGTTTTACTTACAGTTAAATGAAATGGAAATGTAACCATTAGTTTATATTGTTTTCTTAACTTAAAGTTATGGAAATCAAAAAAGTTACTCACCACTTAGAGAACACATTTTTATCGACAAATGTATCAAAGTTACATCTTTTTCGATAATATTAAAGTTTCTGAAAACTTTTCGTCTTTTCGCGCACACAAATCGGTTATAAATGCAACAAATAACACGCGATTATCAAACGACGCTCTTTAGATTCACTTCCTGACACAACTGAATGAAAAAAAAACACAATGTGACACAATTCCGTCTCTAAATCCACCGGCGCCAATCAAAAAATGTGTGACAGTTTTGAGCCGTCAACAAACATTCAGGAATTGTAAAATAATTATCTTAAAAAATATGAGTGGAATAAGTTCATTTGTCCTCAAGGTTGGGATTAATAAAGACTAAACGTTTTATGAACGCACGCCAAGTTTGGCGCAGTAAGTAGATTGCGCAACACCCTGAAACAGCTCCTCTCGAAAAAAGATTTTTAGGAACTTTGTTTTCATTACAATGCGTTACGCAATGCTGGGGAGAGCTGGTTGAACGACTCAATAATTGGTCAAGATGTACGGATTACGTTCAAACACATGCGTTCGGATTCTCACGGAATGGATCTTTTCTTTACTGCAGAGGCTATCAGTTTTTTGATCGGCCCTTAGGCACTTAAGTTGGCAGAGCTGAACACGGAATCAAATGGATAAAACTGGTTTCAAAGGAAGAGGCACCAGGAATTTTTGGGATTCAAAATGCTTCATCCATTCTTGTTATCTCTACTAGAACAAAAAAAAAAATATATAAAAAAAATGCTGGGGTCAATGAGGCCCCGGTCACGAAAAACGCGCTTTCATTCCTCAACTCCGGTTGCAGCTGCTTTTTTTCGTTGCCTTCTTGGAATTACTGAAGGAAATGAAATGGTTGGAAAAACCTAATGAAACTAGTATAAGGAATCGTTGTAAAACATTTTATTATTACAAAATCAATTTTATATTTTGTCATAAGGAAATTATTCGTGTGTGTGTGTAACTCTTCAAAAAATATATTTCACTTTCATTTCTATTTATAATAATAAATAGAATAGTGAAATTTTTTTATTAATAATTCAAGATAAAAAAGTAACTTTCATTTTACTTATAACTTCAGCAATCTCATCTTGTGACTTCGAATATTTTTTGAACTTACAATATCTACTTTTAGTTAAATATTGTGATTTAAATATCATTAAAACTATACTTTTTCCTAGAAAAGTATTCATACGGCAGAATAGTTCATTTGTTTCAGAAAGGAAATAAATTTTCCTCGATAGGTTTTATACCCAGTAATAATAATATTTCTAATAATTTAGTTAATATTCCACTTCTATTATTTTTAATAATTTCTTTAGCTAACTGATTACCTAAATCACTAATAATAATTGTCTTTTAAATATTAGAAAATCAGTATATGCTAGTATAAATTAGAATATACAAATAGATAAGATAAAAAATTAAAATTTTAAAAAAATGGATAGCTGAATTTCTTTATATTGATAATTATATCTATTTGTTCTAATTTACTATATAGAAGAAAAATAGGAAAGACAATTAAAACATTGAAAATCCATTTGCTTCCAAAGGAAAACTATTTTTCCATAAAAGGATAACTCGACCTAACTTCAAAGTTTATTAAGCTTTCAACAATACGCGTTAACTTGCAGAAAATTCTATTATTTTCAACTTTTCTAGAAGCATGCCTTTTTTAAAGAAGGTTTGTAACTAAATTTATTCATTTTAAAACTTTTTTCTATTTTCATGCAATAAATGCTATCGGTTTTAATTTGCGTGTAACCTCATTCGTGAGCTCCATAGAACAAAATACATAAACATATAACAAACAAAATTAATCGACACAAAACGGAAATAAAAAAGCAACTTCTACTTCAAGGATAACTGCATAACACACAGGCTACCACATGTAATTAATTTGATAAGGAATGAGAGTTAAATACTTTTAAACCATAATGAATAAAAAAGTTTAATTTTCACATACAAATCAAAAGGTTACATTTTTAAGTGTCATACTGATAATTAAATAGTTATAAAATAAAAGGGTTTTTTTTTAATTCGGCCTTCAAACTGATATAAAATCCAATAAATTGTAAATTAGTTCGCATTTTACTTTTTAAAAGTATTTTTTTTATAATAGTCTCAATACGTACATAATATACAAATTTTTTAAACGATGCAAGATTCAATATTCCAAAAGCTTAGTTTATTATATATATTACAACGATTACTGGAGTTATGTATAGCAGTAGAATAAACACCGTTCTCTTCTTTTTCCTCAATAGTCTAACATATAATATTTAATTCCATTTTTCTTTTTGTTACTGAACTTTATTAAGATCATCTAATTACAATGGAACTTGACCAATGCGAACATCCGATAGGGTAGAATTTTTACTTTTCAGTGGTGGGTTTGGTTTCAAAATAATATATATAAAAAAAAAAGCATTGATGTTCTTTCAATTAGTAGAAAAAATTGATACTTTGTTTTCCTTTCTATTTCAAACAAGAACTATCGCACATAATTTATTACAACTTTTTAGAGCCAAATAAACATAAAAATTATACAATAAACTTGTTATTATATTACAGCATATTTTTTTTCTATTTTATTACAAGTCTAATAAGCCACTTGAAATATTCAAACATTTATATTGAAGAATTGTCACATAAGCTTTAGATGTGAAAACTCCACATCGTAAAGATGCAATGATATATCATAATATTAATGAAAATAAGATAAGGCGGATGGATTAAATGAGGGAAACAGCTAGTAATGTTAATTGACATAATCCTGATATATAAAATTATGATATTTAACGATCTATATCAAAGTATAATTAAAAAATTTAATAGCAAATTCACATTTGAGAATAAAACTTCAGTTTAGTAAAAATTGTTGAATGCGATAATTTCAAGAAATATTTTCTTGAATTAATAATGTTTAATGTTGTTAAAAAACTGTAAACGAGTATAAAAGAAAATGTTTGAGATATATATATAT
>JAPDSC010145250.1:0-10669 GCA_026290005.1 Latrodectus geometricus
CTTTTTCTATATACATAATATAATTTTTATAAATGTATATCGATACATTTGCTTCAAAAACTTGTATGGATAAGAAATTCAAAATATAAAATGTTTGCTAATATATATAAATCCCTAATAAAATTAATTACTAATAAAATTAAATACTAATAAAAAATTTTAAGTTTTATAATTAAAAATTACAAAATTTCTAGACCTATTTTTGAAAATACAATGATACCCATTAAATGTGTGGGCTTTATATTCTTAATAAGGTTGAAAGCTTCAGCATTGCCAAGTGATCACTAATAATAAAAGATATGTTCACTTCTATTTTTTGAATGCATATCTTTGGGATGTGTACTTCAGCAATTCCCAGGTTGCATAAGCGAAGAGTACGTGGTCGGAAGATACAGTGTAAAGTGTCAGGGTTGAAGAGTATAAACAATTATTACTTATTTATTCCATACGTTTTTTATTTTACCCCAATTTTTGCCAGTAAGATTTAGAGAAAGTTCGGCGCCTAAATGAGAAGAAACTTTGGTGTATAACAAATCTATTTCTAATGCATTTGTAACGGCCTATTTCTGACAACTGAAATTTCTCAAAGCACCAACAGATCACTTGTAATTTTGAATCACGGTTAAATGACGAAGTAGACATCTGAATTGGCACTTTTCTCTTTACACCCCATCACATCTATAGGACATTACGATCATGAACTAATTTATAGCCCACAGTCAACATTAACGAGAAAGATAATTTTCTCAACCGCCGCTACGGCGTCTGACAAGTCTATTTTTATAAACATCATAATTCACCAATATTCAGTTAGTACTGATGTTCGAAAAATCGGATTTTTTCTTAGATTAGTGTGAGAAGGCGGGGGGGGGGACTTTATAAACTTAAATTGCTTTGGAAAATTTAAATGCTAGTGAAAGCTACTAATATTTTAATAGGAAAAATTCTTTCCTAGTTCAAATATTTCTGTATTATATACATTTCAACATTGTGTTACATGCATATTTTTCAACAAATCAAATTTAAAAAATTTAATTTATGTTTATATGCAAATTTATTTTACACATTAAACTCTATAATTAAACCATTATTTTTAAATTTTTAAAATGAAATTTTAGACAATTTTTAAACTTAATAAAATGCTTAAGTAAAATATTTAAGAGCATTTCATATTCAGAAACAATTTTTTTAAATATACCGATTCTTCAAATGGGTATATAAATTTTAAAAAATAAAATTTTGGTTTATTTTTTGTAGTAAATTGAAAGAAAAAATTTATTTTAAAGGTTTTTATCCAGACAATTTATATTTTTAACTTAAACTATGAGGTGAATTATTCCAAACAAAACAATCAAATTAAAATTAAAATTGATAATAAGCAGGTTTTTATGCTGAAAAATTAGGGTTCAAAGAAATATTATATAAGTTAGAAGAAATACATGTAAATAATTCTCATTTAAATGAATAAATTAATTAAAATTCTTTATTTCAATAATATACAATACTAATACTTATGAACGAGTATAAGAAAATTTTATTCCAAATATTTCACTCTAAAATTATATTTTTTTTAAAATAAAGGACATATTTCTTTTCATATTATGATATATTGGAGAAAGAAAAAGAGGATTGAAACCTATAATTTAATAAGGGTTTCATTTCTTGAATTTAATTCTTCATCATCTTGAATTTAAAAAAACTGGTATGATTTTACACCACTGAAGACTTTGGTTAAACAAAATTTATAAATAAACTTATATTGAAAAAAAAAAACAAGATTTGGTTTATAGTTTTATGTTACTAGATAAAATTACTATACATCCTTAAATTTTCAATAAAACCAATTTAAAAAAGAGATAAAATAAATGCTAATAAATTTATAATTAGAATAAATATAAATTATACAAGTTATACAAAATATATAAAACCTATGTTTTGCACTTTAAAAGCTATTGAACTAATAACTTTTAACATAATTTTTTTTTTTTTTTTTTTTTTAAACGAAATGCGAGAAAGAAAGTTTTAAGAACATTTTACTATTTTTAATGAATTTAATTCTTCAGAGAAAGTAATGTAGTAATTTATGAACTTCATATTAATGGAAACAAAAAATGATAATTAAATATAGATGTTTGTCTTTTAAAAATACGAATATAGGTTGACAAACGATAAAAGTATTTTAACAATGATTTTTTTCTTATAATGAAAATAAAAATAAAGTTCCGAGTAGTTAAATTCTTTCTGCTAACTATCAGCCAAATCTTGAACCACATGATGTCATAGGGGAAAGAAAATTTGTACTTATCAACCACGACAATTATACTGTGCTCTTAGCAACATCTCATGTGTCGCAAGATCAGCCAAATTTTGAACCCCGATTACTGATGTCCCAGGAGAAAGGAAATTCGATCTTTTCAACCCCGAAATATATATTGTACTCCTCCCCTTTGTACTCTTTGCTTAAGAAACGCGAGAATTTACCCTCTTTCTACTAAAATGTCTACCTAGAGGCAAAAAGGTTGTTGTGATGTATTTGTTGCTGAATGCTACAATTAACATCTTACAAGAGTCTTTAGCTGTTTGTCTGCCTGCTATGCTTTATCAAATAGGAGTTGGATTTCAGATCAATAGGGATTGGCATATAGCTTTATGAGAAAATTTGTTTGATAAGTTTGACATCGCAATGTAAATGACCGAATACCCGAAGGTTGCTGTAAATTATATGAGGATCCAAAGCTTCTTAGTCTACGAGAGACTTTTCACTGATTATCTTCATGTGTCGCAAATGGGAAAACATGAAAAACTTTCAAGCAGCCGCCCTAAAATGCTATGCATGTAGAAAGTAGAAAAGCAACACCAATATCTTTGATAGAAGTTGGGATTGAAAATGGAACTGTTCAATTTGAAGAGTGTTATCCAAGTGTTAGTCCATCCTACGACTCATTTTTGATAGATTGTCCTTTTAGTTAGCATATTTTCTTAATTCATTTTCCCATCTAACTGCAATAGAGATTGTTTATAAGTACTTTAAATTATTGAAACATATTTATTTTAATTTATAATTTTGATTAAAACAATTATTAGTTTTGTAGGTGAATTTTTTTGTTTTCAATCATTCTTTTGTTTTTGCAATTGAATTAAATAAATTATTGCATCCTATTTATTTTAATATGTAATTTTAATTTAAACAATTATTAAATTTAATAATGAATTTTTGTTTTCAATCATTGAGCATTTTGTTTGAGTATTTTCTTAATAAAATTACTTGAAACAAAAACAATCTCATGATATAAATAAATAGATACATATTTTTCTTATATTTGTAATTTTCTCCAAGTATTGTATGAAAAGTATATTTTGCAAAAATGTCTGTATTAAATAACTTATTAAGAACTACGTTTTTAACGACAATTGTATATCTACACACAGAAATTATTTGTAGAAAAGTTTTATTTGTATTCTTCATTGTACAAAATTTGTATTTATTTATAAATCGATTTTAGTATGATCTGAATTAAGAGAACTACAAGCTTTTTCTAGCCAAAAAAAATTTAATGTGAGCTTTTGGTTTTCCTGATGTTGTGTTTTTCTATACAAAATATTGTTAAAAACCAAGCTTTCTTTTCTCTACAAAAAATAATAATCCATTATTATTTTAAAATATTTATTTAATAATTCCCATTATTTTGGACTCATTCTATTTCCCTTTGCAGAAAATATTGTAAAAATAAAACTTTTTCATTGCTGATGTTCAAACAATTAAAATAGATATTAAAACATTTTTTATAGTTTCTTTAAAATTTAAAAACTATCGACATATCAAACACTGAATATAGTGACTGTTTTATCTATTAATTTTTTACTCTTGATTAAAAAGGAGTACATGACTCAATTAAATATTGAATTTATTTTGATTATATTGATACACACACAATATTTTTTATTAGATTCAAATAATTAATAAGTACAATCATTTTTAATTTGTTAAAATTTTTGGACACTTGATTCTTGTAGGTAAGGATGTGATTAAAATGCAATATTAATTATTCTTAATTGAAAATTATCAATTAAATAAGATTAAAAAATTGTATTTTTCAATATTTCATAACAAAAGCTATATAAAAATGATATTCTTAAAAATATTTTGTAAGTATTGCACTGCTGTTTCAATAAAATAAAACCACAAAACTAGCTTTTAATATTTTATTAAAGTACCCAGGAAAACCGTTCGAAGAAATCAATGATAACTATTAAGGGAATAGGTAGTCAGGTATTTTTATGTATAAGAGAAAGAGAAGGCTATGAAACTAATAAAAAATGTGACTATGTGCAGATTAAAGTTTATACTTTTCAAAAATTTAATTTTTTGCTCCCAATTTTAAAATAATATTTAATTTTTTTATAATTTTTAATTCATATATTCATTACTAGACACTTTAGATATATTTTATATTTTATCTATTGATAGGTCAAATTTGTTTAATTTATGCTATTACTTTTTAAATTAGGGAGAGCATCATTAATATTATATATATATATCTATCTGTGTGTGTACATAAATGATGTAAGTGAGATTAACTGTTTCGTGAAATTTCTCTTATTTATTTGGAAATTATCGAGACACTTTCACATACATACAAATATTTGCTATATTCGCTAACAAAACCATTCATTTAGGAATATGATCTTCAAGTAATTTTCGGATTAAATGAAGAGCAACAAATTGGAAAATCTAAGTTTATTTAGCAGAGAATTCAACCCAAGAGCAAAGGGGCGTGGTAAAAAAACAGAACCGACCCCTCCTTTGTGATTATTTGACGGGATAATGACGATTAAGTTACTGATATTAGGCCTTCTCATCCAAAAGCATCTGATGACGTAACCTTGAATGGCAGGAAGCATATTGACGTCTACTTAAGTCTGATAACAACGCGATGTCCGAATCGTTGACAATTTTTCCATTAATCAAGATTTTAAGCTTTAATATGAAAGCCGAATAGAGAATTAAAAAACATAAAGGATACCATGGTAACGAGAAAAAAAAAGATTAATTCGGAAAATTGCCTTTGTACAAATAAAAAACGGACTTAAATTGCTGCCATAAGCATACAGAATAGTTAGCCATAATTGGCAATAAATCAAATATAATCACGCGAGTTGGTATTAAAAAGGAAACTCAAAAAATAAAATGAGTCTTCCTTTTTAAAAGTATAAGCTGTTTGACGAAAAATTTGCCTGATCGATGACGATGAAATTATCGACCTAATTCGATTTTGTTATCTCTGAATATTCGGAAATGTAAGACTAACATAAAATCGTTCCATCTTCTCTTTAGCGCTTTAAGGAAATTCTTAATCTTAATCATTTTTAAAGATTTTGATAGATCAACTAACATCGGCTTAATTAACTTTGCGGTTTTTTATTTCTTTTAATTTTTATATAACTTCTGACTAGCAAATCTACTAATGATTAATGTAAATTTTGATATAATGGATTTTTTTCAGTTAGTTTTTTATACGAAATTTAAATTGAATTCAAAATTATAATACTATTGGGTTGTCCGGAAAGTAATTTCTTTTATTATGAAAATAAAAAACGTATAGCAGATAAATATTTTATTAAATTGTATATTATCAATTCTAGTCCTATACCTTTTGCCATCTTTCTAGTAGTAGTATGAAACCACATGCGTAAAAATGGATGGTTTTTACTAACAAAACAAAAAAAAAAAAAAAAAAAAAAACTGATTCAAGTGGAAAAAAGGAAATTACTTTCGGAACAACCCAATATTTAAAAGTCATAGTTTTCAGAACAAATAATATTAATTTTATTGTATCAAATCTTGCTACAGTTATATAAATTATCTCTACAATTATTAAATACTAAAGTAATTTAATAGTCTAATTGTTTTTAACTACACTTAATTTTTATTGATACATTGAATTTTGTTTTCATTAAATTATATTCAATTGCTTTATTTAATAAGATTTCTTTCAATTCATCGGATTCAAATTTTTCTTCTGAAAATGATAATATTTAATTTTAATGACAATAATTATTGAAACAATGATAATAAGATAATGCAATTTCTGAAAAAAAAGCTACTACTTTTTTTGGGATTTCAAATAGCTGAAAATAAAAACAAACAAGTAATGAAGATAATGTCGATTCTGTGTTACTGTGGGACTAAAATAATGATAAACACCGCAATTTTATGTTTGTTTGAAATTGTTTTATGAACTGTATTTTTAATTTGTCTTTTTTTTATGTAAAGGAACATATTTTTCAAAGTTAGCTTATTCTAATTTTGGATATTTTCTTCAATTGTTAATTGTTTTTAAGGAATAATTTCATTCAACTATGAATTTTATGACACATAATTTCATTCCAATATAACATCATTTGTAAAAATTAGCATTTTTTGGTTGATATTGTTTTATGGTTGCAAATGATTTCATCAAAAATAAACTAGTAAATTATAAAGGAAATAGATGAAAATGAGCTTTTAAAATAAAGTATATATAATCATTGATAAACTTAGTAAGTTTGCTTACTTTTTTCAATTTCGTATTAATTTGAACGTCTATATTATTATATAAATATTTTTTTAAAAAAATAGTTAAAAAAATTATTTCTATTGAATATTTTTGATCCCTTTAATTTAATCTAAACATAATTTTCAAAATTTTAAGCCGAGTAAAAAGGCTTTTATTATAATAACCTATATTCATTTCAAAGATTTCTTAAATAAATTGTTAATTTCGTGTTCTTGTAAAATAAATTATTTTATAATATTCAAAATAGATTCGGTTTAGAAATTTTTATGTTATTTAAAATTGTTCAAATTCCAATGTAAAATAAGACAAAACGTCTTAATTTTATTACTTTTTCTGCCTTCCTTTAGTTATGATGAACACTGGTATCAAAATATTTTTTGTGTGTTCCTAATCCTAATTCATAATTATCTGTATTCCTCATATAATATTTCATAATTAAATTTTGCGTGTAAAAAATGTATTTATTAAATTTGAAAAGAAAATGTAGGAAAGCAAATTTGATGGAACACCAAGTTACTGAAAAAAATAAAGTTTAAATTTAAATATAATGCTAGTAAAATAATTACTTAACATTTAATTTTATGTATAAAAAATATTTTGAATAATTATTATAATTTTTGATTTTTTTGAATATTTTACTAAATAATAATAATAATAATAATATGGTACAAAATAATATACATGGACACAATTAAAAATATTGGGTCTTGACTTCCAAGTCAAAAGTCTCTTGAAAAAGAATGTTAACTGATTTCCAAATTGAAAAACGAAAAATAAAAAGTCAGAAGTTATTTAAAAGTACCGAAAGTAAATATTAACAAAGTTAATGCATTTATTGCCATTGGAACTTTTGTTGATTATTGAATATTTTAGGGTACCCTGTTAATAAAGACATCATTCTTATTCTCGAAAGGTAGTGAGTTCGATTCCCGAATAACCCTAGATGAGTCGTGTTCTCTAGAGGCGGCTTAAAATTTCTATTTACATTAAATACGTCGTAATTGCAATATCCTCCAAGTGAAATGATACAAGTGTCAAGGGTGTAAAATTTTAGAAGTCTTCTGATTTGTCTTTGCTTCTAAATTACGAAGACTGCCACTCAGTTGTTTCAACGTAACTAGTAGAGCTCAACTCAGGGTTAGATACCGGGTAGACATTTGGTGCAATAACGACATCTAATTACTAATTATGCAAGGATCTATTGAGTAAAGTGGATTCCAAACTTTAATTAATATCCAGTTACATATGAGATTGAAACCCAAGAGTTGTTGAACTGAAATCTACCTAAAAATATTTCCATGGGTTGTGTGAATCCATTCATAAATAAATATTTCTTCCCTTATCAATGTGAATTAGTGGCGCTTAACTAGCATAAAGCTACAAAATTGATATCCATTACCTATCTACATTAAAAACTTTACAACAGTAAGAATAGGCTTAAATCTTCTTCTTTGTTGGCACTACAGCCCAAATGCGGGTCTTGACCTACTGCACAATATTCCTCCAGACAAATTATCTGACCTTTAATTTTCCAGTTGGAGACTTTTAAGTATTGAGATCGTTCAAGACATCATTTAGCCACCTTTTCGTTTGGTTTCCCTTGGCCTGTTGCACAGAGGCTTCCCATGGAACATCTTAACCACTCAATTGTTAGAAGATTCCTCATTGTGCCAAAAGCGTGAGAATCTCTGTGCTTTGAAAACTGCACTACATTTTTATGATAGATAAGATATTTCAATTAATTAGTTATAATTCTCCGATAATTATTATTCAACTGTAATAAACCAAGTATTTTTTTAAGTATTTCCCTTTCAAAAACTAGGTAGTTACTAATGTCTTTTTGTGTCTAAGTCCAAGTCTCACAGTTATATATCGAACAGAACACAGGAACGAATAATTATCTTCTACACTTTCAGTTTAACTGCCTTTATTTTGGATTATCAATTCATTTTTCAAAAGATACTGATAAGGAAATTAACAACGGCTCTCTTTCAAGATTCTGTAATTATTTTCTTCTGAAATGTATTTGAGAACTTTGTACCCAACTAATAAAATTATCAACTGTTTTGAATTAAATGTTATTGACTATCAGATAATCCCTACAAATGCTAACAAATTTTGCTTTTTTCCAATTTTGTTTTTGTTTATTAAGTAAAAGGCCAGATATGCTCGCCACTTTTATTAATTATTTCATTGTTTTAATTAATGATTCTCTCTTTCTACTTATTACAATTTTATTAGCAAATGCACAAATTTCAGTTGTCTTACTAGTAATAAGGCCTCTAAAATCCAACTTTCTAATAACAATTCAAATAGACTTGAATGCTTCTAGAAATTAAGATATCATGTCATAAAATATATTGAGATAACATTTATAATTTTGTAAGTTTATGACGTGAATGATCTATGATCTAATTAGAAACGTATTTATTATCTGGACAAAACACAGATGGTTGATGTTTTAATAAATCAAAATCAGTCATATATATGTAATCAGTTAGATATTGTATCAAATATTATGTTCAGAATAAGATCTAAATTACTTATAGATTACAGAAAACTGATTAATTCATTTGTAGACTTTTTATTATAAAGTAAAATAAACTGTTAAATTGAGAATGAATTTCGAAAAAGATTAGAGTTTTAATTTTAAAAACTTGTTTTACATCTACTAGAACGTCTAATTATAAAGTAATTTCTTTATTAACATGTTCCCAATTTGTTTTCAGAAAAATAATTGAAATCACTTAAAAGACTGCCATAGGAAAATCTGATTAAAATAATTATTTTAAAATGAAAGCCACTATTCTTAATATACTTAGATTTGCATGACAGATATGAATTCCAGAGTAATAAAAAAATGTTAGATCAATAAATTCACATGAAAGGTAACTGTAAATATAGAAATTATGTAAATCAGAAAGGTCCTAAAAATACGCTGAAGAATTTACCCAAAGGGAATAGATTTTCTATAAGCGATGATGATTTTCCTTTAGAAATAAAAAATCTCACGAGAACATTTATTGTCAATTTAAAGTACTTGACCATTTGAACAAATATCACATTTGGGTTATCTTACACACACATCACGCAGTTAAGTATTTAAAGTTTATTTTCAGAGTATTTGGTTTGGACGCTTGCGTCATGTAGCCCAATGAAACTGTTAAACAACGTTGTCTGTTTTTATCTAGAATAGGGATTAACAGAATTTCTCAGTTATTTTTAGGTGAGGTATTGTGTGAAAGATCTTGTTCTAATAATCATCTGACAATCAAGGATTTTTATAAATCATTTACAAATACATCAAGCCACAGATTCTGGTGAAATTCCATTGAAACGATATTTTCAAATATTATTTTGTCAAAATAAATAATGTTTAATATTTTAATTTTACAATTAAAGTATTTTAAAAAAAGAAAATTCTGAATTTTTTTTCCATTTTATAATGGTTTTATAAGTGTTTTATTTGACGGTAGTTAAATAAAATATTCAACATCTTACACATTTATATAATTCAATATATTTTATTTATTTTTCTTACAAAATTTTACTTAATGTATAATTTACGTTTTTTTAAAAATATTTAATATATATAGTTAATTTCAAAGACAAAAGGTATAAAGGAAATTTTCTTATAAGGGTTTTAATCTTTATATTCACTAAATGCTAATAATATTTCGGAAATTTAAAAAAATTCTTTCAATTTTGAATTTTATTAACAAGTTTTATTTGCACATATTTTAAATGCTTCTGTATTATTTTTATAAAATAATTGCTTTATTAAAATAAGTAAAATTTTCAATTTACTTTAGTTAATATTTTTGATGAAGATAAATGCACAAGTTTGTTTTGATTAAGAATTTTAATGATTGAATAATAGCTTGTTTCCGTTAGTTTGCTTTTATTACAATCTTTCAAGATAATATAAAAATCTCATATGTAAAAGTATTGTAGAAATTAAAATTTTTAAATTGATGAGTTAAACATTCAATCAGTTTCTTATTTATAAACATTACTTATTTTTTAATTCACACTTTTATTTTGTGAAATTAAAGTATATTTAAATTATATATATATATATATATATATATATATATATATATATATATATA
>JAPDSC010145250.1:10679-60964 GCA_026290005.1 Latrodectus geometricus
TATATATATATATATATATATATATATATATATATATATATATATACTCTCAAGAACATTGAAAATAGCACAACAAGAAAGGAGTATGGGTTTCAAATGACATTTAATATACATAATGATATAAATCTCAGATTCACTTGATCCCAAAATAAATAAAGACAATTTACTATTCGTAAATTGTCTTTTAATTATTTATTAAATATATTTTTTTTTAAAAAATTATTAATAAACTATACACACTAATTATTAAAATTAATTAGTGTGTATAGTTAGACAAATACAGTGTAACTTCAATAGCACATTAGTTCACCTCCTGTAGCAATACATGCCACCACACTGTACGATATCGACTCGGTTATACGTTGATGTTGTTTAGAGATAGATATAACCATAAATCTTGAACAGCCACCTGCAAATAATGTACAGAGTGACATAGTCTCATTTGGCGTTTCAACTGGTCTCAAACATACTCTATCGTGGACAAGTCCGGGAAGTTGGCCAGTCATGGAAGAGTTTAAACATGACCTAGGAGTCTTGAGCAGCTCGAGCTGTTTTCAGACAAGTATTATCTTGCTTTAACATTGTCTCTGAAAGACAATTTAGGAAAATTTCAACGTTGGTTATTAACATAACGTTGGCACTCTGAACCACGATTGGAGAGAACTGGATATCATAGACTATGCCGATCATCAGACCATTACACCTGATGTGCAGAAAATGTGCCTCTCGATAATGGGGATAAAAGTGTACCGTTTACCAGGGCGCCTCCGCACCCGTACGCTGTTATCATCTGTACCCAAAATGAATCGGGATTCATCACCAAACACCACATTTTGCCGATTTGTCACATTCAACGTCAAGTTTGGCATCACGGTAGACGGAGTCACTGATGTTGCTGTGTTAATAGCAATGTATGAAACAAGCGTTTGGATCATAAATTCGCTTCCGCAATGCGCCTGGAGAAAGTCTATAGTGCAACTGGCATCCCTACATCTGCATGTATAATGAAAAAAATCTTTACAGGATCCACGAGCGCTTGCAGCACTATCCTTCGATCCTCTCACTTCGTCGTCTTCCTGCCCTCCCCCCAAAACTGATAATTTACATGTGGATTTCATCTCGTGTCCACTACTCCAGACATGTTCTGACGACAAACTCCAAACAATTGACCTGGTTGGCAACACAGTGTGTCGATTAGCTTGCGTTTTCAAGATGAGGATGAGGAGGGTCCTCTCAAACTGGCTTAACTATGCGAAGTGTCTTCTCGCACGTTTCCCTGGCATTCTTCGCTTACTTAAGTCCTCTGAGCGTTGGCATGTGATCCTCAAGCTTCTGAATCTTCCACTCTGTGCCGGTTTATATAGAATCCACTTTTTTGATTGCAACGCCACTGCCGATTGTGTGATTATGCGCATTGGCACCAAACTTGGATCATTTGTATATTGGATCTCATTGTATTTATTTGAAAGTTTTCTCACTTGTACCCGTATTCCTTCTTTGTTCAATATTTACAATGTTCTTGAGTGTATATATATATATATATATATATATATATACTCAGTAATTTTTACTTGAACAGTAATTTTTACGTTTTGTATTTGTATGATAATTTAAGAGGATATATTTTATTTGCATATGATAATATGAATTAAATATAATTCTAAATGCTTAAAAATTATCAATACAAGTACGAAAACAATTTTTTTAGTAGCTTGTATCTATCTACACTATTTTCACAATATAATCATGGGAAATAATAAATCACAATTTATAACTGGATAATTCCTTCACATTTTTCATTTTTATCTTGAATGTTAGCGGCTGATAATGAATACGTTTTATTTTAACTGATTAGATTATTAACTTTCCCTTATTCCCATGATGTGATATGCATTATGTTTCAAATTCTTACATCTAAACCCTTCATTAATCATTCTAACACGAAATAAAAATGAATTGTGAATTCTCTGTTTTATGAAAGGCATTGTTTTAAAATATCTGATGCCGCTTGTCACTTTGAATAGTTTCGGTAGACTAAGATATTTTTCTCTTGTATCAATTCATGATAAATGATGTTATATTACAAAAGATTAAGAGATGAAAGTTCTCTTTAAAAATTATTTAGATGATGATGGTTCTCATATCCTGATGAACAACGTGTTATTTGAATGATTCTAAAGAACAATAAAATTAGACCCTAAATATCTTCGAGATAGAAAATTTGAGAAGTGAGAGATGGACTATATCAGAAACTATATGTATTGTGTTACATACTTTTTATTTATATTTTACTTCCCAGATAAAATTAGACAACTTTTCTCAAGGTTCCTTATCAAACATTCTTTTTCTCGATTAATTTCCCTTCTTTAACATCAGCTTTTAAGAATTGATTAATTAGACTGGAAACCTATACAAGTGAAAATCCCCACAGTTAATATGACGTGTGATTTTAAACTTTAATCTGATAAATGTTATTTTACTGATTGTGTCTACTTAACAATGTTATCTACAATTCTTTCCTATTTGATTGACAGCTTATTTTTTTCCCCATCTGCTTTAAGACGGATCTGCTTTGCTGACTGATAGACTTCCTTATGAGGGCCATTAAATTTGATAATCCTAAATCACTTTAACATTGTGTGTTTCAGATGAATGCTATATGAGGAAATTCCATTTTCATATCATCAATTAATAAGATCATCTCTTAAATCATCCGTATAGCTTAATTATTATCACAGAAATTTCAACCACTGAAATTAATATGCATGTGTTTGTCTAATAATATGTAAATATGTATTTCCCAAATTTTACTTATATAATGTTTATAAGAGTACAATTTAAAATAATGCAGCAAAAATTAAATTACTTTTTAAAAATATATACTTCTACACACACACACACACACATATATATATATATATATGATGTTTTTCAGTTTCAAAAGTGTAACGTATTCCTAGTACGTTTAATCCAAGGAAAAGAGAGTATTTTAAAGTTTTATGTGTAATTTTCTATTTTATTATGACTTATTTGTGGACTAAAAATTTGCAAAATATCATATAATTTAAAGAACGCAATTTTTTTGTACTATGTTCTAAGAGGATGGCCTCTAAGTTGTAAAAACGTAAAAATTTTAGGTTTGTTTTCCTTACACATAAGTGAAAAGGAATGCTTGCATGTAATGTTGCTAATAAAATTAGGTGTACTTAGTCAACACATTACTTTTGCTCACTGATAGTAGTATAAATGAATAAGTAAGGACCGAACATAAGTTACAGAATAGATGTTTGCGGTGGAGCATGAAAAGAATACAAAGAACATCTATGATATTGCTTAAGCTATTTTAAAGATTCTTTTTCACACAATGTATCGCTATTTTTATAAAATATACTGAATAGCAATTTTTGTCCAAAACCCAAAGCGTCATCGGTATCAATGCTTGTATATACATTTATATATGTGTGCATGCGTATAATACAGGACTCATTTTCATAACTTCTATTTATTTATAATTTATTAACAATATTATTAATAATTTCAATCATCATAACATATTTATTATCATTAATATATTAATTTCAAACAATTTATGGCATAAAAGCATATAATTTTAATAGATTATTTTACTATTTTATAAATATGTAAAGACAAAAATATTAAGTGTAGGTCTGTGTTTTTTTAAAATTTAAGAAATAAGTTATCACTCTTAAATCTATAATTGGCATGGAAGGTTTTACAAACCGATTAAATTGGTATAACTAAATATTTTTTATAACTTATAAATTTAAAATTTTAAAAGATTTAATTTCTAAAATTATTAGATTTTTTAATTTATTTTTAAGAACTTTAATTAAGCAATGATTAAAATTCGTTTATAATCCATACATGTGATCTATTCATTTACTTATAGTTTTGCTGCAAGTAATTAATTTAATATAACTTTCCAATTCACGCTAAATTTGTTGCTAAATAGTTAGTTTTTTTTAATTTAATTAACAATTCTTAACTTTAATTATATACATTGCTGTCCATCCAAATTGCAACAACAAGAAAAACGAGAGATATCTCAACAAAATATATTTTGCAGATAACATATTGGCCAAGTACCAAACAATTAAATTTAGAGACTTCTGTGAAGTGTAGTTCCTGTTAAAATCAGTAGCCAGAGTAGCCACCATTGTTGGAAATCACCGCAGCTACACGCCTCGGCATTGATTCAAAGACACTTTGGACTTGTTCTTGAGGGTACAGCAGACCAAGCAGCTTCCACACGTTCCCAAAATAATGCAGACAAAAAATGCAGACAGAAGCAGGACTCGTCAGTAAAGAAATTTTCATTTCATTCTGTCGCCCATTTTTTTCTTTCATGGCAATATTGGTGGCAGAGTAGTCTATGGTTCCATTTCATTTCAAGGATAGACGAAACAATGGACGATTTGCAGACAGACCACTCTGCTGTAAGCGGCATGGAACAGTACACGCAGACGTATATCGGCAGATCATATATCGGCATTACAGTTGTTTGGTTTTGTCCTATGCGACTACCTATTTCTCTGAAAGATAATCCACAATCTTGGTAGACCACTCTGTCGAATTCGGATGCTTGATCAATAAATGATCGCTGTTTTGTACAAGGTATAATTAATTGCTTTTTTTTTGAAGAAACCACAAGAAAAACACAATTCCTGAACTTGAAATCATCGAAATCTTTCAGCCATAAATAGTCCTTTGAAGGGGCATCACAGGCGTGAGTGATGTGAGTCTGTGCTGAAATTCTAAGCATTTGTATATCTTTTCCCCACTAATGCATGTTGTAAATTTCATGCTATTTATAACACTGACCATTAAAATTGCTACTCCAGGAAGAAATGCAGATAACAAAAAATTATATTTATTGAACAAATATATTATACTAGAAATAACAAGTGATTAAATTTTCAAAAAATTTGGCTGGATGGATCCTGAGAAATCAGTATCCAGAACAATGACCTCTGGCAGAAATAACAGCAGTTATACGCCTGGGCATTGAGTCAAACAGAGATTGAATTGCATGTACAGGTACAGATGCCCATGCAGCTTCAACACGATGCCACAGTTCATCAACCGTAGTGACTGGCGTTTGGTGACGAGTCAGTCGTTCGGCAACCATTGACCAGACGTTTTCTATTGGTGAAGGATCTAGAGAACGTACTGGCCAGGGAAACAGCCGAACATGTTCCGTATCAAGGAAGGTCCGTACAATACCGGCAACATGCGGTCGGGCATTATCCTGGTGAAAAGTAGGGTTTCGCAGGGCTCGAATAAAGGGTAGAGCCACGGGTCGTAACACAGCAGAAATGTAACGTGCATTGTTCAAAGCACCGTCAATGCGAACAAGAGGTGACCGAGACGTATATCCAATGGCACCCCATACCATCACGCCAGGTGATGGGCCAGTATGACGATGACGAATGCACGCTGCCAGTGTGCGTTCACCACGATGCCGCCAAACACGGATGCGACCATCATGATGCTGTACACAGAACCTGGATTCATCTGAAAAGATGACGTCTCGCCATTCGTTCACCCAGGTTCGTCGTTGATCACACCATTGAAAGCGCTCTTGTCTATGACGCAGCGTCAAGGGAAGACGCAGCCATGGTCTCCGAGCTGAGAGTCCATGCTCCTGCAAAAGTCGTCGAACTGTTCGTGCAGACACTTGTTGTCTTCCAAACGACCCCGTTTCTTGACTCACGGCTCGTGACGTGGTTGCACGATCCATTACGGCCATGCGGATAATATGCCTGTCTTCTCGGCTGCTAGTGATAGGTGGCCGTTGAGATCCCGCTTGGCGTTCCGTATTACCGTCCTGAACCCATCGATTCCATATTCTGCTAATAGTCATTGGATCTCGACGACGCGAGCCGCAATACTGCGATAAGGTAAACCGCAATCCCGGTACGCTACAATTCAACCTTTATCAAAGTCAGAAACATGCTGGTACCCATTTCTCCTTCTTACACGAGGCATCACAGCAACTTTTTACCAGGCAACAACGTTTAAATGTAATTTGTGTATGAGGAACCGGCTGAACAATTTCCTCATTTAAACACAATGTAGGCGTCACTACTGGCACCTGCTTTGTCTGAATGCGCTGAAAAGCTTATCATTTGCATATCACAGCACCTTCTTCCTTTCGTATAAATTTCACGTCTGTATCATGTCGCCTTCTTGGTGTAGCAACTTTAATGGCCAGTAGTGTACATGCTTCCTTCAGGGTGTTGCATTTATGGTGGTCGGCAGCATTTTTAAGCATAAGAGCTCTTGTATTAATATGAAATTTAATCTGATTGGTTAAATTAAATATCGCACTTGCGCAAAATATGATCGCACAGAGAATGGGAGCAAACTGATCAAAGCACATAACATTGAATTTTGTTATATCTCTGGAATTAGAGTTCTCTTTATTAAAATCCTTTCATGATGGAATTTCAAGTAATAAAATTTCTTAAATTGAAACTTGTTTTGAAAATGTTAAAGTAAGTAAAGTATAAGAAATAAAATTCGCAAATAATTTTAAATTAATCTTTTATTAATTAATTAGATACAAAAATATAGTATTAGTTTTCAATTATTTGTAGAACCATAAAAAAGAAATACTTGATGTGTTTACTTGCACTGTTTACTAAAAATATCATCAATTTTCAAAAAATGTTAGAAATGACATCTTTTGTATCAAATATATTTAATAATATACATAGCCGGCGAAAATGATGCGTTTAAATTGTCTTTAAAATTTGTGTGTCAGTACAAAATACAATTTCTAATGTGGTAATTAAGAAAATTAAAAACATTATATTTAAATTTACAGAGTGGAATCCGAATAATTATGATTCAAAACAATATAAAAAATGTATTATATGTTGTATACATTGCATAAATAAAATAAAGTTATATATTCAATTGGACATTTAAGTTTTTTTATTGAGATTTTCATTAAATCTAATTTCGCTCAAGGCAAGTTATAATATTGATATTTTAACTATCCCTTCAATTTGCGCTAATATTTCTTTCCAAACTGACTGAATGATTATAATAATTATCCAACTGATATCATTTAATTCAACAATTATAGTAATTTCTCAACGAAAATTGATTCAGAGGAGTTAACTTTTATATCAACTAGATATGTAAATGATTATAGTTATTGAATCATTAAATCAATATTCCTCATTATTTGATAATATTTTTGAGAAATTGAGGGAAATTTTTATCATAACTTTTAATGAAAAATTGATTGTGAATTCTTTTAACCAATTTTGATTTTGAAATATAAACTGAAAAGGACTTCCCAGTTCATATACGTAATTATTTGTGTTTGTTATTGCATGTACACTCATGTAAAATAAAAAAAAATAACTAAATAATGAACTGTGGTAGTTGTTATTGTTCTGAATTGTCTGCTTAAATAAATATTTTCGCTTTAAAAAAAAAAAAAAAAAAAAAAAAAAAAACAATTGTAAAATAAAATATGTAAGATAAACAAGAAAATTCTTACTGTTTTCTCGTTGTCATTCAGTGAGAATAAGAATGCAGATTAAAGTATGACGGGGTTGAGGCACTGGTCAGTCGAGAGTCGGAATATCGATAATCGTAAAACCAGATCCTCCACGCACATTCATCAATCGTACCTCGTACAGTAGCGAAGAGAAATGGAAATGTTGAAGGAACTCGATCGGTGTTGTTTGCTTTGTGACATCAAATTGGGCTTGTAATTACTGCATCAAGTCGCCGAATAAGTTAAGTATTTGGGGATAGAGCTGTGAATGTTAGCACATCACTATCACCTCAGGATACTGTTCCGCAAAACGCAAGATCCTTTATTCAACCATATAGGGTTATGTTTTGTGTCTGGTAGATAAGTCGTCGAGTGGCCTGTTATTAGTAGCTCAAGTAGCTCACTATGAGCTACTAGTAATGGGCCAAACGGTCTCTGCAGATCTGTACCGTCAGCATTTGATACGTATGTAACAGGCATTGCAGCAGAAGGAGTCAGCACAGGTTAATCGTAAAGACGTTCTATTCTTGGACGACAACATAAGGTCAAACGTCTCTGGGGCTTGGAAGGAGTACCATATAGAGACTTGATTGGGTGACTCAATACCATCCTCCTTACTCACCCAACTTTGCACCATCAGATTATCAACTCTTTCATTCCCTTGAAAATCCTTCACAAATGAAGTAAATTTGCGCCAAACACTCACGAAGTTCTTTCCTTCTAAAAACACCTAGTTTTACCCCAAGGGTGCATAACTGGAGGCATGTTGGCAGAAGATGCTGGATGCTGATGATGATTACTTCGAGAACTAACAACAGTCTACACTCTCTGTAGGTCATGTTCTTTTGGGTCTTTAAAAACGGCAAAGAACGTTATTGTTTTCCTTGTATTTCAAATCACTTTAAATTTAATTATCAATTAATCTGAAAAATTCTTCAGATCTCATAATTTTACAAAAATTGTTTTAATACTGAGCATTAAATTATTTGACATCTGGACAGATTGGTTTGAATGTTGTTGTAAAATGCTTAAGCATCTGCCAAGTATTGCTTCTCGTGAGAACCTTCGATAGATACTAGGCATATTCCTTTGTCACATAGAGAAAACACAGAAAATTAGCAAACGTCACCCTCATCAGAATGTATCAAAGAATTGTAATACAGTTATCTTTATTTTTAGCTCCAACTGGTTTAATAATAAAATTATGCCATTCTAATGGAGGGTCTCATGTTCGATATCAGCTGCTGTTCAAACATGTTATATAAATGTGAGTTTCTGCCTTTAGATGCATATCTGTGAAAATAGGTGCTATAGATTTTTCAATTTAATTTTTTTTTCATACAATAAATTATAATATAAACATATATAAAAATGCCATTATTCCTCTGACAGATATTCAATTTTAAAAAATAAATAATATATAAGAAACATAACTATAGTAAAACTCACATAGATTCGATACAAAAGTAAATAAATAAAATATTACGAAAAAATGTCATTCCTTTATTATTCTTCAAGTAACACGTTAACGCAATAATATGCCTATAAATATAATAGTATATCTACTTAAATAATAAGTATTTACCAAGAATTGTGTATTAAATTGAGAAGACATTCAGATTATGTGTTTATAGCATTGTAAAGAACATAAATATAGATATTTCATAATGTAATAGAAATGAAATGAAGATATAGTAATTTACTGTACTTTATACAATTATGCAATCTAACTATCGCCAATATAGAAAAAAATGTTGAATCAATAAATTTACTTTAAGAATATATGAATATATTTTAATTACGTTAATCAATTTATTTTTTGGTAATTGATAAAACAGAATAGTGAACAGAAAATAAAATGTTGATGAAAGATTTTTGGACAAAATATGTGACATTGCTTTATGTTCATTTACAGCGAACATTCTTAAACTTTTCTGAATCATGAAATTTTGAAACCATATCAAATACATAGAAAAAGAGATTTGAGAAAATAAGTAGCCATTTAAATTTAAGTGAAGCACCAAAATATTTTAAGGAGATCCGTTTTTTCTATATATTTACAATTAAAGTTAATGGGTATAATATTACATTAAACACACACAATAAAAATGAATTGAAATTTCAACAAACGTCACTTTATCACTTAAAAGCAATAAAATCAATTCCAACATAGCAGTGATAATTTTACAAGGGAAGTAAGTGAATGTATAATATTTTTTAAGTAAAATGTTTCGTAAAAATTAAAATTCAGATAATCTAATTATCATATTCCTGTTTTTTATTTATTTAGAATTTTTTTATTTAGAAATAAAATAAAAAATTGAGTTATTGTAATTATATCATAAATTTTAGAAATTTGTTTAAATATGTCATTATAAATTTGGGTTGTAATATATAATAATATTGTTTGTTTAACGATAGAATATTTGTAATTTTTTTTATCCACTTGACGATAATATATTTGATGATAATATTTGTTTTCAGCCAGCTTGATCTCACAATAAACAATTATGATTCAAATTATTACGGGAATATAAACTTACGAAATTCTATAAGACTTAATAAATTATTGATAAACTATAACTATAGCTATGACTTAAAGGCTGTAAAACGTTTTGTCTGTATCATTTAATCCTAGAGAATATGTGAATGATTTCCAAACTTTTTTCTTATAACTCATAAAATCAAGATATATTACATGAAATAAAGACTAGATAATAAAGAAAGTATTTGTGACTCATCAAAAAATTATTTTTATCTGAAATTAACAAAATTTTGTAGCTCTTTTTTACGAATCTATACAGTTCTACATGACTCTCCGATAGTAATTTTTGCGCAACACAACTTTTATACCTGTCATTTACTTCATGCTACTGCCATCTAGTGATCAACAATAAAACTATTCTTTTTTAAATAAGCTGATAGTCTAAGAATTACATAAGTAACTTCTATAACATTGTGCTTGAAATGATTTATCATTAATTTCATTTTTTTCAACATATATAGACTACATTCCCTAGCATATAGTATCTTCATTTTAAATACATTTGAATTAAATTCAATTTACTAAATGTTTAAAATATAATATGTGAATATACAATCCGTATTTATTACACAACTTTTATACTATTAAATATACATTAATTTTTTTAAATTTTGACTTATAACATCGATATGTATCATCTTGTGAGATGAAGCAATCTAATGATTATGAAAAAGGGTAAAATTATAGAAAATTAATTTACGAAATAAATTGTTTCTATACATATATTTATTTTATTTTATTCGCATTATTTTTCCAACATTTAATGAAGTAACCAAAATTTTGGAATCAATTAAGAGTTACAAAAATTAATTATTTGAATCTTTATTCTGATTAGCAACTACTATCTTTTTATTTCTTCCATCCATCACAAATGATCCATCCATCATAAATTTTGAAAAACCTTTTGTTAAAGATGAAAAAACTTATTAAATATCACAAATACGTAATTGATGCAGTTGAATCCATATATCCTTGAATAACATTTTTCTATGTCAAAAATATATATTTAAAAATATTGTTTTTTGTACATTATAGTATATATATAATAATATTTTAAATGTGCAGCTACACATTTTTAAACAATTACTTTAAATACTTTTATGATAGTATTTTTTCACACTTAAGTTTTTTGAAATTAAAGAAAATTTTTTTTATAATGTTAGTTTTGATTTTACACAATTTGAAAAAATATTTATTCAGCTTTCAAGTATATAAAAAATAAAAGTTAATTTGTTATAAAATATTAACATATTTAATTACATTTTTGTAAGAGTGGAAAATAAAATTTTTTTAAATTAATCGATAAGAGTAAAAATTAAGAAATAATTTTTAATTTCTTATTTAATTTTAAGCATTTTTATGTTTAAAATTAAACGCCATTATTAATGTCAATAAATAAAGCAAATTTGAAAACAACTCATGTGATATAAGAACTTAGTTTTTCCATGATTTTGAAGCTTAAATTATTATAAATATTCCTCATAACATTGTTACCAATATTAAAATTTTTTATATTTATTTCATTCATTTTTTATTTAAATAAAGAATTTTTTATATATTAAATAATTTTATTTAAATAAATTATTTATTTAAAGAAAGAATAATCTACATTTCCATACAGAAAATATTTGATAAATTTCCATATTTGATTCGATTAAGATTTTCTTCAGTTATTTAATATTTGTAAACTATACTTTTTGGGAGAAATGTTTGTCAGATGCATTTTAATTGTCTTCAAATTAATTATGATGTATTTGAAAATGTAGTAATATTTTTATACTTTCGTTGAGATCAGTATTTTCTTAACATTTAAATAGGACGCTTGTCATAGCCTAAGGTGGGATAATATTTGTTGGATCACAAGCTCTCAAATTCTACATGCACGTCTGTTAGGATAGATGCTTGGAAGCTTATAAGGTTTCCTTCTCTTTTCCAATACCAAAAGACACAGCTCACTATCTTTAAAAATTAAGACGCCTTACAATAGCCTTGGGCTGTTGGAATAGTTACTAGTTGCTGCCTAAGTCTAAAACTCTTGAATATAAGAGGACTCCCAATTTAAAACAATACAACACTGGTCTTCAAGGTAGAAATTTCAAGGTTTGATCTTAGCCATTGTTGAACTCTGATCTCAGGTGCTCTATGACAAGTCCTTCTAGAAAGCAAATATTACGATGTTTGTTCTAACAATATCCTTATGCTGATATCCTGTCTACTAAGCGATGTCAAATGTATCTTAACTATAAATATGGTACTGATTAAGTAAGCAGTGAAATATATTTTCTTCTCATAATTAAGGGATTATGAGCAATTGAATTAATGTTGCAAAATACTAAATAATAAATTTAACTGCTAGATTACCCTTCGATTTGTTTGTCACTCAATAATTATTTTTTGCTCAAGAGAGCTAATTAGACAATGTACAATCGTTTAAAGTGAATTTTAAAACTTTAATGGAAATCCCTCCTTGAAGTGAATATCGACCTTACGAACTTCTAAATTAACCTAAGAGTGCTGACATACAACAAGCTTGGTATTTGTCAGAGGAATTGAATGGAGTATCGAGGATAAGCCAATGTCACGTATAATCCTTAAAATTATGAACAAAAACACAATTCAACACGAATATACGTATGAATAACTTAAGCATTCAGTGATTAATATGAACAATTTTAGTACTTTTCTGTAATTTTGCTACTTGTCTATTTATAACTTCGTTAACAGAAAATCGTGTTACTACGGATTTATATATAATAAAGATTTCTGTTTACAAACTAATAAATATACTTATTTTCAAAAATAAGCCAAACTTTATTTTTCCCTTGTAGAAACGGGGTTTATTTATTTATTTATATTATTTTTTTATGTTTTTTTTAAAATTTATGAATCGTGGATAATCAGTAAAGTTAATAATCCAGAGTTTATAGTACTCATTTCAAATATACATACATACACTTTGCAGGCGATCCCCGGACTGTACCTTAAGGTTAACTGGTTTGGAATACTCGTCTATCGCCGAACTCCTTTTAATTTCAAACGACAGTTAGATGATGAGGTCACACCTAAGATGGCACCCTCCTGTCCACATTCACACTGCCGCTGATTTATATGGACACGTCCCCAACAAACGGAGCTCTTAACTGAGTGAGAATGTGGTTCTTCTCCAATTACTTATCGCGACAATTGCTTCATTTGCTGATTTTCCGAGAAATGTCGAGAAAATACTGAACCTATAGGGTTCACTCATTCCAAACCTTGTTTCTAAAGTAAAGCACGAAATCATCTTAATTTTAAATTAAAAAAATAGTTAATTTTTTTTCGTTCAAGTTCTTATAATCGATTAATTAAGATATTTCAGGAAAAATTTAAAATTAATAAAATATTTATTTATTCATAAGATTAAGAAATTTTTTTATGTGTTTCATTGTATTAAAAATGTCGAGAAATTTAGATTCGGAGATTGACAAATAAACAATATTTATTAAAGAAATTTATCATTCATACTATTATTGTTCTTTAACGTGGTTATTATTGCTTGCAAATAAAATTGTTTTTACGTGAGTATTATTACTTAAGAATATGAAAATTGTTTTTACAACCCATAAGCTTTTCCTATATAGTTTAAAAATAAAAAAATTAAATATAAATAACCTTAATAACATTTATTTCTGCAGTATTATTTTCAAAGATTATTTTAATTTTAATTTTTAATTTACATGTTATTAGATTTATCAATTTTGTATTATTTGCCTATGAAATTATGAGTGGTTATATGAAACATGTTTCTCAGTAATTTTCAAAGCAATAAAACGCATACATATCATATTTTTTATTTAAAAATAGGATCAAGAATATAGAAATAAGCATATATTTACACAAAAGGCCACACTCATACAAAATATAAGTTGAACAATTCACTTGACCCGAGAAAATTTCGAGTTACAAAATAAAACTTTGTAGAGAGCACAAACAAAATAAAATATTTTTTAAAATTTATTCTATGGTATAGCTCTTTTTTTATAAAATACAATATAGGAATGAAAAAATATTGTCTATGGCAAATATCATCGACTAGAAAATTCTTTGGCATTATCGTTATACACAATTTTACTTGTCTTAAAGTTACTTAAAATTTATAAATGCGTAGAGATATTTATTGATAGCTTTACAAAAAAACTATTACCTTATAAAAATATAATTTATTATAAATCAAATGGTAAAAATTTACATTTAATGTAAAAGTCGTTGAAATATAAAACAGAATTTTAAATTAAAATATTATATAATGATTTCAATAATTTTAAAAATTATTGCAAGAGCAGCTCAAGAAGATTAAATATTATTAATTAAAGCGGAGAAAAATACATTAGTTAAATTTTCAATTTTAAAATTACATTTTTTGATAGAACACGCTAAAGATAATAAAGGAAAATGCATTTTATAAAATATTTAAAATAATTTTCACATGTATATAAAGCGTAAGTATATTCTTTTCAATTAAAATTTAAGTAAAATATAGTAATAAAATTTAAAAAATACTTGATGGCTTTATTAACCTTTTTTTTTATATATTTTTCTGAGGAAAATTTTTGCATTAAAAGCCAAAATATAAAATTTTATATTTAAAAACAATAGATAAATTAAAACTAAAATATACAGATCTGTTTGTTAAATTATCATATTGTTATTGAATTCTAGAAAAAATATTCGGTTTTCATCAGTGTTTCAAATTAGTTAAAATACAAATATAATTTGATGCCACAAAGTTTCTTGGTGTTTTGATGCTACTTTTCACAATTCTTTATTTAATTTAAAATTCCTATTTCTTATTCGAAACTATTTTATAGTAGTTTTCATTGAAAATATATCTTCTTTTAACGAAAGATACTCAAGCTGTATCGGTATCATCAAACAGGTTAAAGGACAGAAAAATTCCCGGACTTGCAGCCATCCATTTTGACATAACTTTACAATCTTCCTATCTTTCAATGAGAGACCTGTTCTAGATAAATACCCTCAATCGCTCAGGACGTCTTTTAAACTCTTAAGACGGGTGAGACCACTGGGAGAAAAAAAAAAAGAGATGACCTTTCACTTTTGTTGACTCTTTCGGCTTATCACAGTTGTTGTTTGTTTGGTGCCATGCTGATAACAGAAGGGCTGTTTTCTCCCAGAACTATGCCGTTCTCCAGAATGATGTCCCCCGTATCGTGGGGGGAATCTAAAGGGGGGAAATGAGGAAGTTGCTGTGATAATGCAGCAGAGGAAGGAAGAAGTGGGGAGTGTACGAGTCGGTGGTGTTGAGGTGCTTCTAAATCGTTTCCTTCAATGCTCACCTGTGGAATGTAAGAGGAAGTACTGGTAGAGGAAGTGTTAGGAGATTTGCTCGATGAACCTGTTAAAAAAACAGTTAAATTTGCATTAGGATTATATCTAAAGAAATGCATTTTATCTCAATATCAACAAATCATGTGATCAACATTTTTGAGGATGATACATATAAAAGGTAGAAATAGAAATAATGTAGTTCCGAAATTTTAAGAAACAACTTAGATTTTTATAAATTCAGTTCTAAGTTTCTCTAGTCTTATCTAATCAGAATTTTCTTTTTAATTATTTGTGAAAAATAATTTTTCAATAATAGAGGATAACTTCTGTTACAGCTTTTCTAATGGAGTAAAAAGATACGATGAGTTGTAACATCAACATTTATGTGCAACATGCTCAATTTGTCATTAAAACCAGTTGAGTTTGACCATATCTATGCGTGACGAGTAGAGTTTGTAACATTGGTAACAGTGGAAGTAGGAGTGAAATTTTGGAATTCAATCTTGTTGCGGCGAACAAGCGAATATTATATCTGACAATTTCAGAATGAATTTAAACAAGATTCAATTTTCGCGAATTCTTTTAATGATAAAGAAAACTTTGTATCGTTCAAGTGTTGAATAATATTATCAAAATTTTTTATTAAATGCTCGGCTACTATTCAAAAATATTTGAAAATTTACATATGAAACGATGCTAAAATTATGAATACTGATTCACTTTATAGCACATAAATGACTGCTTTAATTTCAAAATAAACTTTAAATAATCAGCAAGCATATAATCAAAGCAAAATAAATAAAATTCCATTACTTCATTAAAGTGAAATTTATTAAATTTCAGATAATACTTGAAAGCAAATTCCTTTCACTTCACTTTATAGATTCATCATCTCTTTTATCAAACTTTTTCAATTTATTACTTAATAACAATTACTTAAAGTTTGTTAAACTATTTTGAATCGCCATTAGTTACGGCTTTTAATGATTTTATGTCTCATTATTTCTTAAATAAGACGTACAAACCATTATTGGAACTGACACTGGGAGTTTGTCCCTTTCCTTTGGCGGCGGATCCACTGCTTTTTGGCTTTCTTTTTCGTGTCTGAATAGAATCTTTCCTCATAGATATAGGTCGATTCACCTAGGGGAAAAGTTACTGATTGCAAATCATGCAGGACTCAGCTGTTTTGAGTAATAATTTATAATTTTCTAAGAAATGCTTAGTAAAAGAGCCAGATAGCTTCAAAAAGTATAATTTTAACAATAACCTTAGTAACGTCATTTGGAAAATTCTTTGAAACTTATTGAACTTTATGAATTTCTAAAATTATGCTAAGCATAATAATTAGTAGTTTTAATCTTTTATAATTTACAACAAATTATTTAAGAATTATAAAATAATCCTCTCTTCTTAATCTCGTGGCCCTATATTCATTCAACTTAAAAATAATAATTATTATCTATTATTCCATTGGTTTATATTTTACATAATCAAATCTGAATAAAGAATTTTTCTAAAAGAATTTATGCATTAGTTTTTGTTAAGATTTCCTAATGAGCCAATGAGAATTTCTAAAGTAAAATCAAATAACTATATTTAATTGTTATATTGTATGCAATTCAGAGTTTTAATACATCATGTAAATAATTTTAGATGGTTCGTTTCAAACATATTTGAAATAATTTTATCAGCAAAATCAAAAATACTAAAAAAGTCACTATTTATAAAATCAATTTCAAAAATCAGTAAGTATTTCATAAAAGGGTATACAGTTAATACTAGTAACAAATTATAGATAAAATTTAAAAAAAGTTAGTTTTAAGTAATCAATATACGATTCTAACTTTAAGAACATATGAAAGGTCAAAACTATGTGATATTTATAAACGAAACTAGAAATTATTTCAAAAAATCACAAGAACTATATTTAATTATTAATATTTAAATCTTATTCAAAAATTCAAAATATGAATTTAAGAAATCAAATGTAAACCAGTTACCAAAACAAATAAACTTTGTCTTTTTTGTGATATAATTATGACTTAAATCAACTTAAAGTTTGCAATTTTTATCACAGTAAATAAAAAATCTTTTATTTCAACATCAATCCATTTTACCTGATGAAGTTTATAATACAATCCGCATGCATTACACACGGGTTCACCTTGAGTGTTTCTCCGCCACAGAGTAGTATCTGTCGTTGAACAGTTAGAGCAGGTCATACCCACTCGGCGACTGGTTGTCTGAAAAGAAAAACTGTATTATATATATATATATATATATATATATATATATATATATATAGTTTAAAAGGTTTTGTACAAAGTTACAACTGCAGACATGCGGTCAGTTTCGATAGTTTTTGATATTTTATAGACATTCTCGTCGATGCAGTATCTATGCGAGGTGCATCTTTAACATAAAAAATACCCGAATGGAATCGACGAAACCAAAATTGTACGTAACTGGTAGTTACAGTCTTATATAGGACAATAAACACCTTTCACAATTTTAGCCACCTGGCTAACATTTTCGCCATTATAAAAGGAAACTAAAACGTAACGAATTTTCTGTTTGTTGTCTTCTATTTTAAAACCTTGTACTCATAATTATCAAATTAATCAAATAAAAAACCATAAAAAATTATCAAATTAATCAAACAAAAAACTGCTAGAGAATATTTAGAGTCAAATGTCACCTTTCCAACGAACATAATTCTGAAATTGTTTGATTGATACCTCATGAGATATCAATTACTCAATCATTACAGACGACTACCGAAAAAATAATGGATTGATTTTTCCCCAAACTAATAATATAATATTTTAAAAGCAAATGTTTACTGTAAATGATATAAGTTGTGCTCAGAAGCTAAAGTGGCTTATAATTTATTATTGTGAAAATTTTATAAAGTAAATAATTCTTTATATATATATAATTCATATAAGGATAATTTTGTTCTGAAGTACACATAGAAAAAAATTTTATTTACTTTTTTCATCAAACCTTTTAAACGAAAGCTTTAAAAATTAATTTATTAAATACTATAGATTGTCTCGGTTTTTGTTTAATTAAATTTATTGCATCTGTTACGGAGTGAATAATATAGCAAAAATATTTCTGAGTAGGAACTTATAAAATAAGACTTAGAGATTTATAATGATTATTTTTTATATATTTTAGTAATGAATTGTTAACTTAAGAAAATAACTTTTACAGAATTTTGAAATAATATTTCATGTAAGAATTTTCAAATAAATAGCATGTTAAAAAATCTCTCTGGAACTAATAAAAAAAGAATAAGAGATAGACAATAACAATCTCTACCACGGTTTAAGTATCTGTGGGCAGATGTCATGTTACCAGTACCCACTATTAGGCTTATTGCTAAATAATTATAATGATAAGCAGAGCTACAAATATTAAATTTTAATGCACTTAAACGCTAGCTTTTGGTTTAAATACCTATAAAGTATTTCATTCTATTAATAGAACCATTAATAAAATAAAAAAACTAATAACATGCCTGTAATTAGATTTATATCAAAATAGCAAGTTTAATTTATTGATACTAAACATAAAATTATTACATAACATAAATTAAGTTTAAAATTTGAGAATATATAGATAAAAATAAAGATATTCCAATTAAATAATTCATTGTCATTACTAACAAAAATAAGTAAACTATAATAGCCAGAACATTAATAATTTAAATCAAAACTATCAGTCACCAGAGTTTGAGTTTCTGAATCAGGTGCTTTTTTAAGCACATAGGATATACCCTCTTTGACGAACTGGAATGCGTATTCAATAATTAGATTTTGAATATAGAAAGGCCAGATCGGCAAAATAAAATTCTAAGTGCATAAAATAAAATTCTAAAAATAAATTTAAAGAAAATAACGCACAAGTATTTTAAATGAATGAAATATGATAATAAGAAAAATTATATAGAACAGTACTAAACTAAAATCTCAAAAGCACTGAATTTAAGTTTGTACTGGTTTGTTTTGTTTGTTTGGTTGGGTTTTGTGGCGCAAGGTCCAAAAAGGACAAGCTGCGCCATAAGTTTGTACTGGGGTAACAGTTATGCAAAACTGTACACGCTAATTGCTAATCGAATTCAAACATATTTTATATGAATTTATATTTATATGTAACAGTTTAAACTAAGTATCTTAATTTGCTTAATAAATGATTAAATATAAAAATTTTAGCTTTTTAAGATATTTGAGCCATAATTTCGCATTTATTTTCAAGTGGTATCATAAATATGTCCATCTGTTACTTTGGTAAAGGTAGTGTGGAAACGACTTTTTTGTTAATAGATTGTTGCTATGTGCTGAATAAAACAACTTTTTTGTCAATCTAACATTTTAATTTTTTTCAGTCAGATTCTTCAGATTTTTGTTTATTTTAGTTATTTTTACCCCAGTGTAGTTTGATTATTAAGAATTATTGAATAAATTATATAATATATTTTTCATTACCAAATCGTGAATAGAAGTTTTCATTATTTACAATAATGATATCTTTTAATAAGAAATTTAAAACATTCAATATTTTCTCTTTTTAAACATAAAAGTTTTTCTAACGCTAAACATTATTAATTTACTTTTTAAAAATATTCAATTATTTTTACGTATAAAGCATATTTACGAAGTATATATTTTGCAACATATTAATTTCATGATTAACTACATCAAGCAATAAGGTGAGACCAACAATGCATATAACTGAACCTAACGAAAGGAGCAATTATCAGAAGTTTCAAATATTAAAAACAAATTGAAATGTATAAATACTTCGTATAGATTTATCTGAACATAAATTAAACATTATTAAGTAAAAAAAAATAAGTAAAAAAATAAAATAAAATATATGATTACTTAAACACAAAATCAAATGTTTTAAACATTAATAAATTACTCAGTCAATTCTTATTTACATTTAATATTAAGTAAAAATTATGACAAACAGAATAAAAAAAATTGTAATTCATTAAACTACAGATTTTTTAAATTAATTTGAGAATTAAAAATATTCTATGAGAAAGTTTATTTTCAACAATTTTCCATTATATATATATATATATATATATATATATATATATATATATATAATATATATATATATATATATAAATAAAAGAAAATAATAAAATAACAGTAATTTTATTAAAAATAATAATTTTTGATTTAAATGCGAGTCATATTAAAAGAAATAAATTTCAATTTTTTTTAAAAATCTGTGTAGAAGTTTTATACGTTTCTTAATTTATAAAAAGAAAGCTGGCTTTGAATATTTGAATTTCTACGTAGTACACGTATGTTTGCAGAAAGTATGAAAGATATTTAGTGAGAAGAATAGATAAGGTGTACTAAGAGAGAATAGATTTATCCATAGAAGAAAACTGATAACATTGTTTCTTTCTACACTTTACATTTTAAGAACACTATTCAGTGGAAAAATGAATTCATGACGATAAAAAGAAACAAAGAAAAAACATCAGCAATAAAATCTCAAAAAGATCAAAAAATAATTTAGAGAGAGTATTTTGTTTTGATAACTTATTTTCTTAATATACTGATTCTTTTTAAATATACAGTTTAATGAATAGATATGAATTATTTAATAGAAAATTAAGTATGAGTTTATAAAAACTTCAAACAGTTGTAGCAAATTTTGCCATTTTTCATTTCATGTTGTTAAATATATACGATTATTTTAATTTTTGAATGTTTGGTTCTAATTCAAAATTGTTAATAAGAAATTAATAATACTTATTTAATAATTAAATAAAACTTATTTATCATTGAAAATAAAGTTTCAATGGTAAGTGTTTTCATTTAACTTTTTCGGAAACATTTAAGTTTTCTATTAAAAAATTAATACCAATATATTTTTCAGCTCTTATTTACACATCATTTTATAGTGTCTTCCTGTTAGCGATATTATTATCTGGCATAACAAAAAGTAATAATGTTTTAAAGAAATTACAAAAACAATCATATTTTGAAATCAAATGTATTAAAAAAAACCAATTAGATTTATGAAAAAATATTACTGTATATATTTCTCATTAAATAACAATAATTACTTCCTTAAATTTTAAACGAAAAATAAAATTTAATTATTTTCTATACATTTCTTGATGTAAATACATGTTAATGTGAACAGAAACAATGTTGAAATAGTAAGTGAAATTTAAAAAATGCATTTTCTTAAATTTCACTTACTATATAATATAATTTAAGAAGAAATTCCATTTTTTTGAATTAAGGAGCCAGGCATAAAATAAACTTCATGTGACATTTTTTAAAAATATTTTCTTTAATATATTATTTTTGAGAATCAAAAATTTATTTAACGTATTATTAACTCCAATTTCTACTTTGTCAAAATTAACGCTAAAAATAAAGTTTTTCAAATATTTCAAATATTACATTATGGTAAAGTTTATTGCATTACTTTATATTATGTTACAAAATAAAATAGTTTATGTTCATGTTTATCTTAAGCAATTTGAAATAAAAGTAAAATTTTTCAAATATTTAAACGTACTGTATCTTAAAATAATATATTTTAAGTTAAAGTTTATTTTAATATTTTAAATTAAAGTTTTATATATTTTAAGTTAAAGTTTATTTTTTTTTATATTTTTCGCATGACATTTTAAGGCAATGGATTGTTTTATTTCCTTTAATAAAATAAAGATAATTTACACGTATAGTAGAAAAATAATTTTGAAATTTTATGCAGCTAACATCAAGCCACAAATTTGTTCTATGTATTATTTTACTTACACATTCTTACTCATTACTTAATTACTTACTCATTCTAAATAATTTTTTCAATAAACTAAATTACTTACTCTTTCTTTACCAATTTATTCTTCTATTTGCATTAATTTGAATTTTTCTTTGATTTTTTATAGATAAATTCGTGTAGATTTAAAAATTTTTAAGCAAAGGTAGAGGACAAAACTTATTATTTCAATAGAAATTAAAGTGATGTATGATTTTTAAAAAAATATTAAAAAATAACCGTAAAAATAATCGAAAAATAACAGTTGTTTCTGTGTTCATTTTCATTTAAAAACAATAATTTTTCAGAAATATACTTTTTTCTGAAAAATTACATTTACTGAACCATAAGTCAAGTATTTATTTATCAATTTTTTGCATTATCTTATCTGTTTCTGTGGTATTTATTTAGATAATTGAATTTCTTTTTTACTAATGTTGTAATACAATTAAAAGTTTGTTATACTAAACTTAAAATTAATTATTTTCTTTTGTTTAATGAAAGAGCAATTTATACTGACAACAAATCCTTTTTGACAGGGAGACACAACCCTCTTATATTTGTCAAATATGTATAATAGTTATAATAGATAAATTTGAATAAGATATTCGCATTTCATTTAATTTAAAAGACACGTGATGACAGAGAAAAATTTATTGGGTGCCGTGATGCTGATAGTTTATTTCACAGTCAATTAATCATATCAAACTGAAATCTCTAAGCACATTGGAATATATAAGATATTATGAAATAAATTTTCAATCAAGGAAATTTGAAAGTGCTAAGATTTTTTACTACTGTGGCTATATGATAACTTGGAAGCAGATGGATAAATTTGACCATTACTTTAATCAACACTTTAATATAATGTAATTATTTATAATTGTGTTTCGGGGAAATATATTAAAGAGAAATTTGAAAAGACTACTCGATCTTTTAATCATAACCTCTCACAACTTTACATTCAAAGGTTTATTCATTGAGAATAACAAATAATGTCAAGCCATGATTTCATTTTTGCAATGTCTGTTCCAACATGACTGTAAAAATACATGATAATAGAAAATTACGACATTAAAAGAACCATACCTAGAATTAAAAGTTTTTTTAACTTCATCGAAATAATGAGAGTTTTCTTTGAATCACATTAAAATATTTTACCTTGAGAAAAGCAGAATATTTAAAATAGCTCATACCAGTCTTCTTTGAGGCCTGATTGAGTTAACTCTGGAGGAGACTCCATTTTTGTAGATGCCACAAGCATTGCACACAAATTGTCCAGTTCCGTCTCTCCTCCAAGGACTGCTATCTGTGGTGCCACACATGGCACACTGGTGCTGAATGGTTTCCGTAATTCTGCTGTAGTCGGGAGGAGGCTCAACTAAAAAAGTAAGCAAAAAAAAGTATAAATGGACATTTTCATATTCTATATTTGAATAATATTTACAAGTATTTAAGAGCAAAAGTGAAAATTATAAGTCAGAAAAAAATACATTTTATTGATAAAAAAAAATCTCTCCACTGCCGACTACTGTCTATCGTGCCATATATGGCACACTGAGGCAGAATAATTCAAGTAATTTTTTTGTACTCAGGAATAACTTTGACTAAGAAAATAAATGTGAAAAGGGCATTAATTAATTTCCTGTCTATGTTCTCTCTTAAATTTTTTCTTTGTATATTTTAAATAATGCTGATATTTTAAACTAAATTGAAAACCATACTCAAGAAAATATAAATTGCCTAAAGAAAATATGATTGAATATAATTAAGTATAATTAAGTAAATATAATTAAGTATATTATATAATAAATGTTTTTAAAATACAACAACAATGTAAAAACTGAATAAAACACATTGCACATAGATTATAAATTAAATTTTAAATTAACTATGCAAAATTTTGAATTAACTATATAATCGTCTATGAAGTTAAATTTTTCTATTTCAACTTTTACAGTAAAGATAACCATCAAATATTTTACAAACATTTTTAAATTAACAGAATATTATCAAATAATTTAAAAAGTCGTATCATATTTAAATAAAGATCCTATTTGAAAATGATAAGTGATTTTATAATAAAAGATTTCTGGAAATCAGTACTTTTCAATACAATGTGATTTTGAATAAGCTTTTCTTTGAAAATTTTTTAAAGAATCCCATAGCTATTTAAAAAAAGTAAATGTAAAAGATATGATTGATAATAAACATAATTTAGCATATTGTTATATATTAAGTGTTTTTGCATTTATTACAGTAGTATAATAACAGAGTGCGACATATGCATGGGATAGAAATTAGGATTTAAATTAGAAAATTTTGAACCAACTGTATAAACAATTATATAGTTAAGTATTACGATTCCAATTTTGCAGTAAAGGTAACTGTCTGAAATTTTTGCAAATGTCCTTAAAAGCTAAAAGTATATTATCGAGTCATCTAAAGGAATTACTTAGGATAACTTTATTTCTATCGTCAGATTAATTACTAATTTTTTTTATGATATTTCAGTAAGAAGCAATGATATTTCTATTTCCTTATAAATAATAATGTAAATTTTAAAAAATTTAAAAAACTGAAACATTAGATAAAAGGACATATATTTAAAAATGTAAATGAGAACAAAAATATTTTAAAATAAATAGTTAAAAAGTAAAAAATAAAATTAAACAAAAAATGCTAATTTTTTATTTTTGTGGTTGAGCGTACCTACTTTTCTAAACTTTATGGCATACTTTGTGCTATATGAGGAGATTTTGTTTGACTTTCTTTGATAAAAGAATGTATATTTTTAAATTAAAAAAAAAATTGGATTCTAATATAAAGTGTTCTGAAGAAAAAAACTAATCCAATGAAAAAGATTGTTTCCTAAAAATATAAAAGTATTAAAACATCAGTAATTGTAATTTTGTTGGTATTTGTTAAGGGTTAAATATACTATCCACTTTTAATATAAAATCATTCTTATCCTTATATATATCAAATATTGTTATTGTGAATGATGTAAAGATATTTATTGGTAAATTTACTTATTTTTACTAAATTTTAGGAATGGTTAGAATTCCAAACTAAATATTTTTAATAACGCTTTATACAGTCAATGTTTATAGCAGAAAAGTAATTATATGATATAATGTAATATTTCCCTCTTTTAAAATGAAATTTTGTTTTATTAAAAAGGATATTTCAATTTTATAAAAATAAAACAAAATTTAAATATTCAAAAACATCATTTCTGTTTATGTTTTAGGATTCAATTTATTTATTTATCTTCCGAAAATTTTTAAGAAAAATTGAAATTCAAAGTAATACATATATTTATCATCGCATTTTACAATCAATATTTATAACACAAATAAGTTATCTAATAATGCCTAAATTTTTTCGTTTTAAAATGTAATTTTGACTTTCTGCAAAGATTTTTCCACTTGATAAAATTAAGATCAATACTTAAACATTCTAAAAATAATATTTGTGCTTATGTAACTGGATTTAATTCCTTTGTCCTTACCATACTGAGTTCGTCTACCTTCTTGTAAATAAGAAGAAGACATTGGAGGCAAAGACCAAGCTGAATCCGTGGTAGCGAGCACGTATGGCTGTCCCACATATGTTGCCCCATAGCTTGACCTTCCATTTGTGCCCACATCACTGTTGTCCAGGATGGGGCTACCAAGACCTGTGAAAGTTCCTCCACTGTTATTGCTGCTGAGTGCGCCCCACATAGGGTATGTATTGCTGTGGCTCACTTCCTGTGGTGAGTACTGGAGGGGTAGTGGGTGGTGAAAAATATGTGTCTGAGGAGAAACAGCCCTAGGAGTGTCATTCTCATACCCTGCTATAAGTAGAACAAGTAAATAAAAGATATATTCTTGAAAATATATCGTAGTCAAGGTTTACATGTAAAATTAATTACTAACATATGCAACAATACTTATTAGTTCTCAGTGTTATCATTTTTGAAATCAGTGCTGTTTTTTCCAAATATAAACGAAGAGGATAACTATTATGATAAAACAAGCTTCCTATCTAGGTGTAAAGAATTATAATATTTGTCTACATACTTATTAGTTGATTGGGAAATAGAGTAATGAGATCATCAAGTTTTATATAAAAAAATTTGATGTTTTAAAAAAATTAAGAGAAAAGGATTGAATATTTGAAAGCATTTAGAATGATTAATTATTTTTACAATGTAACTGACATTAAAATATTGTACGAAGAGATAATTCAGATATATATGTAAAAATAATCCATTAATTTTTTTTTTAAATGAAAGTATAAAAACAAAATTAGTATTTTTATAGATGTATAAACATTAATAATAGGTAAAATTAACATCATAAAATTAAAAATTTTAATTGATAGAGCATGAACCAGAGGGAAGACAGATTATAATGTAAATTTATGATTAAACAAATTTACTAATTAGGTCTTAAAAATAATCTGTGATAACTCCAAGTTGTGAAACTATCTTAAAATTCGTAATACCCATAAAACAAATCAATAAGTTGATTTAATAAATGAAAATAATAATCTTATGTGTATAATAAATTAGCTTTTTTTACGATAAAATGTTAGATGCATATAAATAATTTCAAGAGATTGAGAAAATGTTTTTTGGAGTACAGAAAAAAAAAAAAAAAAAAAAAAAAAAAAGAGAGAGAGAGAAGAAGAAGCCTTTCAACTTCTAGCTAAGTTTAGTTTTGGATTATAAATATATTTCACGTTATTATTTTTATATGCTTTTCGTGATTTAAGATATTCAAGCATTTTTGTTTTCCTTGTAAATTTTAGGGATTTAAGTTCCATAGTTTTCTTTTTAATCTCTTTTATATAACTAATTTGGACAATTCAAATAATATTTTTCGATTTTTGATTAACCTGGCGATCAAATAAATGTAGACAATCAAATAAATGTGTTTAAAAATAAATAAAGTATTTATTAATTTTAATCAGAGCAAAAGTGTGGTTTAAGTTTCCCATATGTTTAACAGATCAAGCATTACTAATAATGTTAAGTATTACATAACATTATTAGTAGTATTACATAGAAATCTACTTTTATATAATAGGGAAAATTGAAATTATGATCTGACTGTTCACTTCATAGTAAAATTTCCAATTATTATATCAAGGAAAAAAAAAAAAGTTTTCTCAATTGTTCTTGTTTATTTCTTTAAGAATGTTTTATTCCTATTCTTACAATGCTGAATAACAAATAATAAAATGTTTTGATAATATTCTCATCATTTCGATTATTTCGTATCGAAATAATCAGAAGGAGAATATGAAAATTTATTATTGAAATTATGAAGGTGTTCTTTATAAAGTAACCGAAAAATAGATTTATAATCTGTAAAATACCATTATTTTTGTCACGTTTAAAAACAATGCCATATTTATTGGAGATTAGTTACCATTTTGTATATAGCTTTAGCAATTAATATCTTGTTATACGCATTTTTTAATTTTTTTGTATAATAATAGTTTAATCTTTTGTTTATAAATGTCTATTAAAATCAATAAAATGTTAACTATCTACAGTTGTATCTTCTCTCTCTCTCTCTCCTTTTTTATATAGATCATTTATGTCAAACATTATTTAATTAAAAATATTTATTGATTTCATGTCTTAAGGAAATCTCTTTGATTATTAAAAATGTAAAACATAAATTAATAATAAGATATATCTTTCATAAATTATATAATTTTAAATTAAAATACTTTCATTCGTACATTTAAAAATATAGCAGAAATAATTTATCTTGAGAAACAATGACATAAATTTCATTAACATTTTCCTTTAAATGAAATATTTTCTTTCTATAATTTTAAGTGTTTCATAAAAATTAATTTTTGAGTTTCCATTAGCTTACAAGTAAAAAAAATCAAATTATATGAGATAAAATGGACTTTGTTTCTATTTCGGCCTTGTAATGGATTAACATAATATTTCACAAATAAAATAAGCAAAACGATTTTAATGTTTATTATTTAGTGCGCTGATAATATAGCTGTTGTATTAATTGTAGAACTAAGTTATATATTGAATGAGAAACACCATTCTGCTAGATTTTAAAAAAATTCTCTTCTTTATAAAAAGTAAAATTTTTATTTCTAAAATTTGTAGGTGGAATTTTATTCTAATTAATTTAAGAAAATACCTTACCATGTACCATTTGTACAGGTTCGTAGCAAGCACTAGTTTTCATGTAACCATATGGTGAAGGACTGGGAGAGGCAGATGATGTAGGAGTGGGACTATAATTGTAATTGACTTCATACTGGTTCATGAAACCATTGCTGTCCCCAAGGGTTTGGTACACCAATTGTTCCCCCGCATGAGCCTCGTCAGGACTTATGGACTTGAGACCCCGGATGACAGTCATCGCTTCAGACGGGGAGTCGACGGCCGTCGTGTAAGCAATCTGAATAGCGTCGGCGGCCGGATGGTGCACTGCAGGGCTGCCGCCGGGAGAGCGAGACTCTCGTCGGGTTGCCGATGGGGATGCATCGCCAGTTGAGTCGCAGTGTTGAGAGGTCTGGTGTTTCTGTTCTTCTGGGGGTGGGACGGAATTTTGCTGTTGGGGTGGGGTTGGTAAAGGTGGAGGTGGAGTCTCCGACCAGGGAACTGGACATCGTTCCATGATATACCTGATGGAAAAATGAAATTTTTATTGAATATTTAAACATTGCTCACATTTTTTGAGAAAAAAGTAGCAATCTATTTCAAAGTAAAATTGATGACACTTATTGCATCCAGGATCCAATTCATAATTTTACAGAATAAATTAAATTACAAATTAATTGTAAATAAAATACAACGACTTCAGATGAATAACTGAAACGAAAATATTTAGAAACATATTCTTACATTATACGTTCAGGAAATAAAGGCCATTTATTTTCAAATGTTTTAGAAATAATATGTTTTGGACTGTTTTAAGTTAAGTATTTATAACGAAAACAATTTTATTATATTGCATTTGATGAATTTTTTCCTTAGATAAATATTTAAAATTTATTTCTTTAATAAAAAAAGAATCTACATAAATAATTACAAACTGCATTAAGAAATATTAAGCTTTTATGATGACAGTTTCTCAGTTTTGAATTTATTAATTTAATTTTCTATTGGAAAGTTTTGATACGTTCAATTTTGAGCTAAAAAACAAAGATTTCAACTTTTATTTAAAATTGTAAAACATTGTTAGGGTTCTAAAATAATTATAAAATGAAATTTATGAATACATTTGAATTCTTAATCTAAATCTGAGAAAACATATATCATCCCTATTTATCTTGATCAGTAAAAAATTTCAAAAATGGTTTTAAAAGTTAGCTTTATTCTTTTGAGAAGGTACATATTGATAAAACCAAAATTTTCATTTCAAAAATGTTTTCAACAAAAATTCATTTTCTTCATAAAACTCTAAGCTGGGGGCTGGGGTAGACATTAAGAAAACCGTGATCGACCGCGGTGCAGCCAAAACATTTTGGAGTGATCGCCAATGCTTCTTTTTATCATCCGCATATTAATTGTGGTTTGGGGACGTGTCTACGTTAATCTGTGACATTCAAAGTTCTTCATCTGGTATGGTGGAAGGGAAAAGGAGGATGCCAGATCAGGAGTGACCTCCGTCACCTGACCTTGATTCAAAATTACGAGGTGCTTAGTGATGGGAGGGTATTCCAAATCCGTTAACAGGTACAATTCAGAGCTCTCCTGCACTGTTTTGTATGTATACCTAAAAATATATTTGTTTAGCCCCCGATCGTCATTGAAAGTGATCGCGAGACAAAAAATCAACAGTATCTTGTGACCCTAAAAAGTCTACTCACTCGGTATGAATTTATTTGCATGGTAAAAAATAAAAGAGTTTTAACTATACTAAAAACTTTTAAATAACCAATAGCAATTTGCACTTTTCTAATTAATTTTAACACTAAAATTAAAAATATATTAAAAATAAAAGTTTAAGAACCAATTTAATAATAAAAATTTGTAATAAAATTCAACAAAGAATCAGTGATAGTGATTATTTTTACTACGAAGAATCAGTACTAGCAATGTGAAATACAGATTCTATACTCGCAATCTAGCATATCATGTAATGCATTTCTATATACTTTAGCTCTGATTGCATTAAACGGCGCTGCTTTCGGAAAATAATTTATTTCTTTAATGAGTAATACAATTACAACACGGTTTCTCTTTCTCGAATATTACGCATAATTTCAAATTACATTATTTCAGGAAAAGCATATTCGCGAGTTTTGAGTAGTCTAATATTGTAGAAATAAGGATAAACTCATTCATTGATAACGTAAATATAATATGTTTTAATTTAACAATACAAATTATACCGTGGGGTTAATTTATATCAATTTGTAGACTAAGCAGGAAAATATAAAATGTGACTTTGTTTTTGCAAACACAACATAATTTTTATTTGTTGGTCAAACTTTACTTAATACTTAAATAAAAATGAAACAAATTAAAAAAAGTTTGAACTATAGAAAACTAAAATATTATGTATGTCAAATTTATACATGAATTTTAAACATAACTGAAACATAAATAAAAGCTAAGACATATATGGTAAATAATATGTTTTTCAGAATTGCGTTTTTTTCTTATAGTTTAATAGCTTAATATATATTAAATGTAATTTTACTTTAGATTTTTAAAGTTATTTATTGGCAAATTTAAGAACAAGATAATTAAAGAAATTCTAAAGTGCTAAATTTTCCAAAGCAAAAAACTTGTAATGAATGTTTCTGTATTACTGGATAATATGATACAAACTAAATTATATTCAATTATAGCAATGAGTTATTAGATAACACTATTTTGGTAAATACATGAAGGGATCATGTTCTCTATTATTATTTTCTTTCCTATACAATTATTATTACTTCTTATGCGAAACTGTATTTTAAATAACGGGATTATAGATTTCAATCAGAGAGCAAAATCTTCCATTTGTGTCCTGCCATAATTTGTGCTTAAATTTTGAAATTTGAATAAAGGACACAGTTAATATCGCTTAAAATAGAAGGAAAATTAATATACATTTGTATTTGTAAATAAAATTTTATACAATATACTAATTTTTTCCTCTCTAAAAGTTGGATTTTGAAAACAGCTTTGAAAGTAATGTATATTAAGTATAAGTGGGATGAATTAAACTCTAAATGAAAATTAAAGGGTTTATCGTGGCTTAAGAGACACAACCGTGATCTTCGGAGTTGAAAATTCGAGTTTAATTCTAAATTTGAATTCCGGAATCTCACCCACGATTGAACAAAGGGAAATGAGCACTGCATAAGGGTGGAATACATGGGAATTTTCTGGGTTTTCTACCCTGCTCATATTTAAATATGACTCACTTATGTAACAGATTTTATTCTTTTTAATTCATGTTGGTTAAAGTTGAAATAAGTGGTATCAAAAATATAGTTACTATCTCACCCATCTCTAAAATTATCGACTAATATTGACCATTTATGAACAGTTGGTCTTCAATATTATTTATAATCTTTCATAAGGTAAAAAAATTCTTTCCTGCTTTTAAAGTTTCAAATGTAATCAATGAAATGTACAGTTATGTTTTATTGAAGTTTTATCAATATTTCTACACATATTCTTGAATTATGCTTCAACAAACTTCCATCATTAATATAGGGGAATATATTTATTTAAGTAAACTTTATAAATAACCGTAATTAAGTTAGACTCTTTTTAAAAATACAGGTCGCTTTCCGGGATTTTATGATCTTACACTTAAACTTATAGCTAAAACGTCATGATGATGTGGCGGTTTTATTTTTTGTTGAAATAAAGAAATATGTGTTTAATGATTGGTGTTAGAAGTGAATTATAAAATAATGATAATAATATTTATGATTAAGTATATTAGTCAATTTTATTTTTACTGGAAGACAATTTTATTTACTATTTGTGTGAATATATTATATAATAATGTTAAATGATTTTAAAAATCATTTCATAATCATTTTGCAAATAATATTTTCATTCAATAGTGTTCATCAAAAGTGTTTTTTATCAAAATATTTGCTGAAGTAAAAAGTAAATATTATTAATATCATTATAGAGGTTTTTGTTTGTGAAAATAAAAAAAAATTATGAAAAGAACTATCACTTTTCATTTGATGAAATTAATAATTTTAAAAAATGGGAAGTAACAGTTCATTATTAAATTATTAAATATAAAATTATGCTAAAAATTTATTCGATACTATTGTTATAAAACACCAAATGAAATTATAAAAAATTTTATTGCATTATTTTAAGTTAACTTAAAATTAAAAATCATGATATATTAGCAAATTTATTAAGGAAAAATTTATCAAACACCTAAAATAAAGCGAAAACCAATATTTCATATAAATTGTTTTAAAAAAAAAAAGAACTCAGTGATAGCAAAATTTTGCCATGCAATATTCTATAATCTTATCAATATTAAGTAATATCGGGATCTTATTAAGGATGTAAGTATTTATACCTGATTATTATACCAAAGTATACGATGCCAGGTTATTCTAAATAATATGGGAAATTTAAACAAAAAAAAATATTAAAAATTTATGCTAAGTTTTACTGGAAAAATAATAAATGACGTCATATTCTTAACATATTATTAGGATTACAAGTTTATTACTGATACACACACATATGTATGTATGAGAAACTCAATGGAGAAGTGGTAGCGTTTCGAGCTCTTAACGCACATGTTCGAGGTTCGGTCCTTGGATAAGGCAAGTTGATTCAGGCTTTCATTTCTTCAGTGGGTCGATAAAACTGAGTACCAAGCATGCTGGGATGCTTAATACTGGAGTTTTTGTGTTTGGCCACCTAGATTTCATACCACAGAGCCCTCGGTCAGGAAAGAAAACACGTACGGGCACTGTAGTCCTTGGCCCCCTAGCGGGCTATCATGCCTCAAAGTTTATATTTATACACAGATGCACATAAAATGTTCATATATGACCAAAGTGCTGCGGCCAACCTGATAGAAATATACAGTGAATAATAAAGAAAAGTTCTTAAAATTTATTTTTAAAAAATGTTTTGAGATTTATTTTTAATTAATATTTTTCTTGAAAATTAATTTTTTTCATTTATTTAAGATGATAGTTTAAAGAAAACATTTAGAAAAGAATTGCATTGATCTAAGGATTTCTGAAGTGTTCACAATGATTAAATTGGTTATTCAAATATATTGAACATTTTCGAAGAAGATTACATACTTGTGTAACTATGTAATACCATTACCGTAAATCATATGACACTTGATGTACATGTAGTTTTCTCATTTTTCTTTTTCTTTTTTTTTTAATTTAACAATCGATTTTCACTTCTGCGAATTGAAAAGATGTGATAAACCTTCGATCCTATCATTCGATGTTTCACGTTATCACACATTTAATTTTTGATTTAGGTATTGAAAGATAAATGACACGTCAATAAATTGATAACCCAAACACTTTCTTTAGTTTTTAATTTATTTTTCAGTATTTCTAAGAAATATAATTTTTTTTACATTTATGGTCTAATTTATTTATTAACATTTATTTGCTTAAAATAAATTCGACGTGTCATTTCGTGTAAAGAAAACATTTATTTTAAATACTTCAAAAATGAGTAAAATTAAAAAAAGGACATGAGAGACACACTTTTTTAAGTAGCCATTTATAATAAGTTTAAGTAAATTTTACTTTAATTTTTCAAAATGATTGTATTTTTTATAACTTTAACATTAATTAGAGAAATAAGAAAACATATTACATGAAACTTGATCGAGAATAAAAGGGATTTGAAAACGTTTTCTGGAATCTCTCATTCTTTGTAGATTTTGTTGCTTTCTTTAATTGATGGTTTCGCAAAATTTTGAAAATTCAATTTCCACGCACGGGGTTTTTACATTATAAAATGTAAATTCTAGTGAATGGGTGTGGGTAAACAATCTAGAGTTTTTAGTATCAAAACAAGAAACTAAAGCATTTTAATTTCAAATATTTGAAAGTAGATAAATACATACACACATATATACATACACAAACCACAGTCACAAATATTATACAAAAAGAAGTACTATAAGAAAATTCGGAATAAAATAATAAAGATTTAATTTTAAATATCCTAGTAATTCCAACCTGTTAAAAGTATGTGGGAATGATAAATGCTTAAAAATTCCTCGTCTAACTTGTTTTTAAAAGGTAAAGTATAAATACTTTTACCCGGAGTTCAAAACAAATACTTAATGAATAAAACTACAGAAGTACTTTAGTAGACTCAAGTCAAAACTTGAATCAGTTCAAGTATTTTGCATATTTTCATACAAATCTATCCATACTAACTATACTTTTTAAAAAATATTCTTCAACGGTAACAGCAGTTTTCAATAAAATATGTTATTGCGATCTAAATGTAAACTGTTGTTATAATTCATTAATGTAAACAAAACACTTTTAGCAAATGAAATAAAATATATGAAATTAAACTAAATTTTAAATCTAGATTTCATTGTATAAAAGAAAAAAGATTCCCGGAAAACGGACCATAAAATCAGAATGCAAAAGCGTTGTTATGTTCTGGGCATATCAACATCAAATATGTGAATATTTGTGTGCTTTTTTTTTTGTTGAACAGTGAACAATCTATTTCCTAGGAATGCAATTAAATTTTAAAATGATTTAAATATGAAACTTTTATGAAATATTTTCTTCCAAATCAAATATTTTATTAAGAATAAATATCTTAAGATTTCTGACGCTAAGTTGGTTTAAAAATTGTTCTTGATTACTTGATAATTATATCTAATTCTGTCATCTTACATAACAATTATTTGAATTGATCTAAATAAATGAACAACAAATAAAAATTTTCATAAACTTTCCTAGATTTTTCTGAATGATGAAAAAATATATCTTTCAAAATACTAAAATAATATTTTTTTTATATTTCATTACCGGCTGAAGCTTTAAGCAATCCTTTGTTTATCTTAAAAAAAAGACTTTGCTTTGACAAAATCTTTATATTTTATTAGTCTTATTTTAAATACATTTTATAATTTTATATAGGATATACAATATGTATTTTACTTAAAACGTTTTTCATGATAAAATAATATATATACGATACTATATTTTAAAAAAATTCTAAAATGTTTGATCATGTTTGTGAAACACACATTATATTTTTACAGTTGGAAACGACATTTTCGTATAGCATAAAATAGTTTAAATATGTGATAGTTTTGATGTATATACAAGATTCAGAAACATCATAAAATACTAGTATTTTTGTAATAATTTTATAATAAGAACTTTTTATACTACAAATACATTTTTTTGAATAAAATAATATTAATTCATAAAATGCTGTTTTTTGATAATTCGAAAGTTAAATTTTAATAACTTTCATGGTATTCATATTGCTTTTTCTGAACAATGTTAATTAATTAAACAAAGGAAACTTTTCGGTGAAAAACTTTCCTTAATTAAACAATTCTACAAAAACTGAAATAAAATATTTAAACTAGAAAGTAAATTATCAAAAGTTGAATATCTCAGACTAAATTGATATCGATACTGATAATGATTTGATAACTGTAATGACGACAGAAACAGCTTTGGAATGTTTCGTATTAAATATTCTATTTAAGAGAGAATTTGACATTTAAAACCATCATACAATATTATCTTGAAAAGGATAGTTGCATTTATATTTATGCTGAAATCTAAAACGTTTCTTCATGTAATAGACATATTGCAAATAACTCTACATAAAAGTAAAAGTGATTCTTTAGATTATTAGTTTACAAGTTGCAAAATAAAGATATTTGCTTTTTGGGCTGAATTTTTCACAGAAAATTTTTGTTAAATCATCAATCGATTGTTACAGGTTTATAAAGTTTTTAATACAGAAATATATTGCTGCACATAGTGCAAATAAGGGATTTAACATACAGTTTTTATATTATAAGTTTCTAGCATACAGTACATTATATGTGTACTAGTTTTTAAAAATTTCTTTATATTATATAGTTATATAAAATATTATAATTTCTCAAGGAAAATACAGAGAACTAACTTAAAATTTGCTATTTATGTTTTTAATAAAAAAAACCCTAAGAGAAATACGTTGATTTTGTTGCATTAGTAAAAAGTTAGTTAGCTGTTAGTAAAAAAAATCTATTAACGGCTATAAGAAACAAAAAGAACTACAAAAATTTGTTATGAGTCTTAACATTTTTTGTGAATATTAAATTTTTAAAAAATATAAACAAGATAACGATAGAATTTCTGATAATGCTTAAAAATTTGTTAAATTATATAATGAATCTTTTAAAATTTATTAATGAAATATAAAAATTTTCTACAAGGCAAATATTTTCATTAAGACATCCCTTGCCGAATTGAAAGCTTGAACATCGTTGACAAAAATACCAACTATACAATCACAATAGTCTATACTTTTGTCCCAACATGTGGAGAGGGAGGATTGAAAACCATTTTGACATTATTTTTGCGACGAACGCCGCATGCGTGAAAGGGCCATAAGAGTTTTTTTTTTAAACTGTCGAATCATTAATGATATTAATTGAGAGTACTAATGATATTTTTATCTTCCTTATTTTTTGAACTATTAGAAATTAAAATATAGCAGTGTTTAAATCGAAAGACATTATAATATATTGGTTAATGAAGAAAAATATTCTTATAAATTATATTGTAAAGTATGTAGAGATGAAACAAACATTTTATGTACCTTACAGTAATAAATTTTGCAATGTAGATACAGTTGTTATACCGATTTGAAGAAACATTGTGCATAGATTTCAATATAAATTCACTATTTTAAAATTATTTTTGAAAAATTATTTGATCAAGAAGGATAGTTAATAAATAATAAAAATTCCAGAAAAAATATTTTAACAACATCAAAGTAATTGTTATATAAGGCATTTTACAGTAGATCAGTTAAATCACTGTTTATAAGTTATTATTTAAATGAATTTATATTAGCATTAGAAATAGATTTCAAATAAAAACATCTTTATTAAAGTATTGAATTACTCTATATATAAATTAGGTTAATTTTCTTCGCTTTCATATTCTATCTAATTTCTAGCAAACATAATGCAACTAATATATCCAACTAAGGAAAAAAAACATAACCAAAGAATTATGTTTTATGTGTGAAAAATATAATAGAATTTAACATTAAAGGATTTATTAAGTCTGAAAATTTTTATGAAAAATAATTTTATCTTTAATCAAATGTTTCTAGTAACTTAAACTTTAGATATTTTAAAATTTTATTTGCTTTAGATATTTTGAAATTTTATTTGCTCCACTATTCAGCAAAAGGTAATCCTGAGGTTACTATTTGTACATAATATATATGAGATGCTAGCTAGGGATAAAGATTCAGAATGCTTCAACAGAATAATCTATCAAATCTTATATTTTATAGAAATTCATGGCATACGAATTTCTAATATATTTATTATAAATTCAGAAAAAATTTCGTCCTTAAATTAAATGAAGGCATGTATGCATTTTTGCTTCTTATAACCTTTGGAATAATTTTTACACACACACTATAAAGAAATTTGCTACCTATATTTTTTTGTGTAAAAAAACAATTTTTTTTATTATTATAATTATTTAGTGAATAATCTATTTATTATATTGTTTATCCATTAGAATTTTTTACTCCTTAAACCATTTCTAAGGAAAAAATAAGTCATCTAAGGCTAAAGATTTGTAATCTGTGTATTGTAATAAGAATAATATTATTTAAATACAGTTGTACTATAACAATATGAATTCATATATTTAACTTTACTGAAGTGTGCTACCTAATCTGTCTAGTGGTTAGCGTAAATGACTATGGATGAGGAGGACCTGGGTTCGAATCCCGGCTCGGGCATGGATGTACTTTCTCTTTCTCTCTCTATTTCTTGTCCTTTCCTCTGATGATGGATGAATGTGGCCCACCCTATAAACGGGTTTGTCGTGGCGTGGGCGATGCTACTCGTACTTCCGTGGCTTGGTTCACAGGTGCCCACCGGATAACGATAAATGAGTAGCAGTTTCAGGCCTTGTTGCAGCAAATGGGCTAATTTACTTACTTGCTCAAGGGTGCTCGCCAATAGAAATAAATAAATTTAAAAAAAACTTTACTGAAATGTTAAAATGATAGATTTGTCTTTTTCTACATAGGAATTCGTGTTTTTTTTCTTTTAACATGAATTGTATTTCACACAATCAAAATAATTGCATTAAAATTACGTAAGCTGTAATAAAAATAAATGTAGTTTTGAAGAAATTAATTTCTCTTTCACAATTAAGGAAGAAATTTGATTATCCTAATTTAGCTATTTTATTCACTTCGAATAAATGTCCTTTCATTTTCCTTTTTCACTCAACAACATAAAATTACAATAACATATTTATAATTTTTATTTTAATGTTGACAATTTAAATTTTGGTTTTTAAAATTCATATCAGAGAATGTACATTTAAAGCTCTGTAAACTTTTTTTTTTTTTTTTTTTTACATGATTAATTTTTGTAATGTTATTTCAAAAGCCATTTTGTTACGTTTTCAATAGAAAAATAATTCCAAAGTCAAATATCTGAATGTGACAATGCAACAATGAATATTAAAATCAAGATACAATGGTGTTTGATCACATTCATATTTGAAAACACTTAATCTACAAAGATTTAAAAGATTCATTCATTCAACAAATACTTGTCCTATTGAATCTTTTCACCTATTGTATTAGAGTCTGTATAATTGAATAGCCGCATCATTTTATTTGAATCGAAAGATAAGGAAATCAATACTTATGGTTTCTGAAGTTAAGTGACAAGGTTATTTCTTTAAATGGAAAACATGATAGATTTTACAAAAAATTGCTAAAATATTTTTCCCCATTTTTCATTATCTATGTTTAGTAACGATAATTTTTATATTTCTAATATTTTGGTTTCCAATCATAAGACGTTTTAACTAATTATTGTTACAACATTTCCATTTAATTTGTCTTTTATATTTTATGCTGATTGTAATTCAACAATAAAAATGCTTTTACACAAAAAAAATTAATGTTATTAAAATGAATTATCCTCAGTATTATTCCCATTAATCTACAAAAATGAAACTTTCAAAATTTTATTTTGGTGTATAAAATGATATTTTATTGAAGCTGAATATATGTTTTTTTAAAATTAATTTAATCTAAATTTTAAGTTTTTTAAATTTTCTTAAACTTTGTAGATTAAGGAAATACTTTGACTCCAAAGAAATTATTTAAATAGATTAAAGGTATCCAAATTCATTAAAATTATTTATTTTTATTTCAGTAACCAGTCCTTCTGTAGGCATTTCTAATTAAATTTATTTTACTCGTACTGTCTTACATCATTAGTTCAATAAATTTTAAGAAGAAAATTTTAGTAGTAAAATACATTATTATGATTTTTAATAAAATTTATCATTCTCCTTTATTTACATAAGATTATTATGATGCTATATTTATTTCTTCCATAAATTTATCATGGATTTTTAAATATTTTTTTAGCACATTCTGCGTCTTACAAGTTTAGCTTCATTTCAATAATTTTAAACTGGAGAAATAAATAGTAGAAAAAAAATTATCAATGATGCTAAAATAGTTATAATTTAGATTTTAAAATAATGAATTATTTCTTTGAGCTTATTATAAGCAAATTTGAATATTTTAGTTACAATTTTATACCGACAGTATATATTATTTTATTTTTCCTGCAATAAATTTTCTACAATAATTCATAAATATTTTCAAATGTAGTATTTTACAATCATCCTAAATTCTGTTGCAGCTTTTTTAAAGATTTTTTTTTTTACTTCATAACTTCCTATAATATCTCTACACAATTTCAATAATTTGTTTTAAAATATTGTATAAATAGCTAATAACGTGTTAAAAATATTGTTCAGTTAATAAAATCCTAAGGATTAATTTGAAAGATTAAGGGTATAATATTTGAAAGAAAAATTCAGTTAATTCTGTAATATTATAAATAATGTATTGTTGAAATACTTAAGTTTCATAGAGTCCCAATTCTTTTTTAAATTTCTGCATATAAAGTAAGCAAAAAAAGTATTTGTTAATATTAGAATGAATAAATAACTATTTGATTATGAAATATGTTTTATTTTTATACACATTTTCAGAGACCTACACTAATAAAAGATATTAATAAATGTTTTAGTCGACCTATTTGTTGCTGGGTACAATAAAGATTAGCCACAAGAAAATCACAAAACATGCAATGACAAATGAGTCCTAAAAATTACAAAAATGAGTGTTATGCATTTAGGAAATCGAAACTTGTAAAGATTATTTTATTACTGTTCATAAGAGTAGAATTGTCCATTAGAAAGTAATCTTAGATTTGTAAATGCTGTAGGGAAACTAAAGGAAGTTTATGGAGCAGGAGTGTTTGAAATAAAGGTGGTTGATTCCGTGGTGTGCAACTCTATGCCGTCAGCAAATTCGTAAATATACTTAGTCAGACAGGGCGTTTTATGGTAAAAGGAGATCATAAAAGGAAAGGAAGGAACAAACAAGGGGCAATAAATGAATTACTTATCCTTTATTATTTTTGAGATGAATAACCTCACAACATAAAAAAATATTATAGAATGCTAAAACGTCAAGGAATGATTAGTTAAAGAATTGGCTTAAGCATATAAATTCTAAACACAAACTAGTCATATAAATATTATTAATACCAGAAAATTACCCAAATTAAATATCAGAGAAACATAATATTGAAAGTTAAATTTCAGACCATACATACCTTCAAAAAGCTTAAAAAAAGCATCGTTAAGTTCATAATTATTATATTTCGAGATATTAGCGTATCATCAATTATTATTTCTGTGTTCATTTTTAGGTAAGTCATTCTAATTAATTAAGCAAAATATACATTTTAAATTATGTAAATAGTATATAGTTAAATTGTGTATGTTTTAATATTATTTAAAATATAAAAAGAAATAGATCGTTGCTTGTTAACTATAATGCTTCTACTACATAATTTTCAAAAATGTAGTTTAATTATGATTAGTTTAAAATCCCTATATATATTCAAATGAATTATAGAAACTTACATTTCATTTTACTTATTTATTCTTTTTGACCAGAAATTTTTTCATATAAATTTTCAGAATAACATTTTTAAGAAGGAATAATCCAAAACTTTAAGCGAATGGTTTCCAATTTCAACCAGGTGTATTCCACGTAAACATTCCATTTCCAGTGCTCATTACGCGTTTATAATTGAAACGAATAAAATTATGGAAGACTGTTTTGATGTCGAAGATTGTGTGATATAAAAGCTTTGAAAAGTTTGGACAGTCTTGTAAATATTAGACGCTAGATAAGATGCGGATAACTTTTTCGTATCAGCTAGGCAACGCTGATTATAATTTCGAAACGCGCTTTGGTATAGAAGGCCCCAGATTAGAAGACAACTTCTGGGTGGCCATTACTGTTAGGCCCTAATCTGAGGTGCTGATTATCCCTATCAGTTTGGAAAAGTAGGAAATCATAGTCTTACCTCTTTCGGGTAGGAAAATTGTCCGGGGGTGGCCTGTTTATCAATTCCTGGTCAGCTGATCAGCTTGGACAAAAATTATTTATTTCTGTTAATCGAATGAACGAATTTAAGACTTAAGATTCGGAAAAGGGAGGTTAAAAGAAAAACTTTTTACAATATGGAGGTATTTGCGAAACGATTCGTGGTGATGTCATGATCAAGCCTCCCCGGTTGGTCCTGAATGTCACGTGGCGTCACACAATGCCTATCAGGACTGAGGTGGACTATGATCCCTATTCTAGTGTACTTGGCTTGGTCCCTATGGTGACAGAAGATAAGGCTCTCTTTCGTTGACGCTTTTCAGACTGAAAAGAACCGTTCCGTTTCGTAAAAGGTGTGTGTGTACTTTCATCTGAAACGCGCCAGCTGGAAAACAGAAATTTGCACTGTTTGATCGAATCTTGGAATTGTTTGTTTTTCAGTACCGTTAAGCGCACAACATCTACGCGTTTTTAGAAAAGAAACGTTGAAATTCACAAAGTATTTAATTTAGTTTAGGATCGCAATTTTACCTTTTCACCTCGTTCTTCGTATTTTTTTCGATATAACAATGGTATTTTTTGTCGTGTATTTTTGGATTTTTGAAAATTATTATGGATGCTATATAAATAAATAAATTTCTTAATAATTTTAATGAATACGTTTTACAGAAATTTACTGATACGTTTCATTAAAGAATTCGGTAACAAATGATTTGCACTTTTTCTTAACTAGGTTTAATAATCGATATTTTGCGGTACCATATATGGTTAGAAAATTTATATCATACATCTCATTTTGTTCCACTGACAGGACCCAAATTTATTATTTTTTTTGAATTGTTATAAGTTTTCTGAGTTATTAAAAAATGTGAATATTTAAAATAATAAGTAAAAATAATACATTGAAGAAATGTAAGTTTTTATCTTTTTAAATAAAAGATATCTGCATTAAATTATTCAAAAGAAAATTCGAGTAACTGTTTGAATTGTGCAGGTAAAAAAAAAAAAAAAAAAAAAAAATCCTCGATTTTTTTCTTCACATGTTGACAATGTGGTTATTGGTAAATAGTGAAAAGAGTATAACAGGATGTCTATAAGACGTCGGACACACTTTGATGTTTAATAATACATAAAGTAGTGAGGTAGATTTAAATTGATAGCACTAATGGTAAGGTAAATAGCAAATGTTTAATGACCCATTTTAGTAGGCTACCACATGTGACACCTCCATTTTGCATAGAATATGAAGACAGTAGCCGATTTCCCACTGACGTTACGGCAAGCGTATCAGCTTTTACGGATATAATCCTAGCTTTTAGTTCTCCAATGCTTGACACTTTTCCCCAGCAAGCAATGTCCTTTATAAATTTTCAAAGAAAAAGGCATTCTATGTATGATGTTATATCAGGATATATGGGATATTATATCAGTTGATCTTTTGGTCATCAAGAAATAATCTCCGATCTATTTTTTGTGTAATAGCAAATTTATGATTAATTAAATGAAAATATGATAATTATGCAAGAAAAATATTTAAATGAAAGAAAATTGGCCTATGGGAAAATTCCAAAATATAGAAACTTTCACTTTCTGAGATGTAAATATAAAATTACCTCAGATATATAGATATTTAAATACGTGAAAAAACATTTTTAATTACATACGCATTTATATTATTTATTCTAGTATATGTATATTTCTATCCATATATTTATCAAAATAGATTATTTTTTAAAACTGTCAAATACCCTAAATTTATATACTTATTTTAGAGATTTATCCTATAATCTTTAAAGTATTTCCATGATAACATGAAAAGAGCTTAATATATTTAAGTTATTTAAGGAAACTTCAATTTAAAAATATACTAAATGGTGCAAAAATCATCTTCTACCAGTTTAGACAATTTATTGGAATATTAAAATTTAAATTTTTGACATCTTGTTCGTAGTTATTTACTCAAATAAAACAACCTGCAAAATATTCTAAAGACCGAAATGCTTTTTCCTAAAATATTAAAACCATGAAACATAATTGAAGCAATAAATATTTTATCTTACAACAAAATATTATTGTGTTAAGGAAAATTAATTCATTGCATTTAATTAAAATACCTGGAAAATATTTTTAATTTTCAGATACATTATTTACGATTAAAATTGCTATATTAAGAAAACATGCATATAGCAAAATACAATTTATTGTAAAAAAATGTTATACTAAAATTAAAATGTGATTAAATTTTCAAAAAATTATAGAGCATAGGTACTGATAAATCAGTATTTAAACCAATTACTCTGGTAGCGATAGCAGCTCTGATACGCCTAAACATTGAGCCAAACAGATATTGGACATCGTTTACAAACGTAGCTGCTTTTGTAGTTTCAACACGATGCCCGAGTTCATTAACCATAACAAACGAACCAGTTGCTTAACAACTATTAACCAGATATGTTTTATGGTGAGAGATTTGTATAATATGCTCATTCGTATCGGAGATGAATATTTTTTTCTATTATGGAAGGTCCTTACTATACCGGCAACATGCGGTTGTGAAAAATCTTATTGAAATGTAACATTTCTTAGAACTCAGTTGGAGCTATCAATCTGAACACAGCTGCATTTTGAAATATAAATTTTTTTGTTTAAAGTAAAGTCAAAGTTATCAAAAGATGATAGAAATGTATTCATTGACACACCACATCAACACTTCAGATAATTAACCAGAATTATAATATCAAATACACTCTAATGATGGGCGTTTTTCACGATGCCGTGAAAAACGCACATCACACGATGCCGTGAAAAATGGATGTAACTGTTATGATACTGAAAATAAGCTTGGTTCTCGACTGAAAGCATGATGACTTACGATTTCTGCATCCCGATTTTGCACACCATTGCTGAATCACCTTACAAATCCAAATAACTCCCAGTCACGAAAACGAGAAATTTCCTCTCGAAACTACCACAATATCATTTCAATTCTATTTTATGTAATTATTAAATACGATAATTTTTTATTCAATTTGGAAATTCTTATCATTTGGTTCAAAATTTTGTGATAGTTTTTGTGTAACTTTAAATTTTAAAAAATGATAATTTAATTTTAAAGAATAAATTTTCAGAAAAATACTATATACAAAAAAATTTTACTATCTGAAATATTCTACATTAGATGTTGCATATATTATTAACTGTATAAACTATAGATGAAGTGTAACTAAGTTCTAGAATCACAATGCTTCGTTGGCAGACTTTTCAGTAGAAAATTCCTTTTTCTATCAAATATTATAATCAATTTAATCAATGATACTAAACTAATAGACGCGCGTTTTATCGAACTCGTTGACACAGTTCGTAATAAAGAAGCTCGTAAAATAGGATATTAATGCATTAGATTATTAAGATCCGATTTACTTGTCAAACTACTTTAACGTTATAAATAAAATACTATTAGAAAGAATTATTTTTATACACTATAGAAACACATGAAAATAACATTCATTCCTAAAAACAACACTTACTTTCATTTTATTGATTGTACTTAACACACAATTTTCTAAAGCTCAAACCATATCTTTATATTTTTGGAATCAACTGCCTGTTGCTTTGAAATCTTTTATATTCAGCTTCCTTGCAAAGCAAGTGGATTTCTCTTTAGTGACGTTACAATTAACAGGAATATTCATAACTTTTAAATCAAACAAACTAAGTTTTTTTCAGTTTTGAATGTTTCGCTTCTCTATAATAATTTCGAGAGGAAGCTCTTTTGCTATAATACAGTTTCCCTTCTGATTTTTTCTCCAAGTTTTTAAAATTGTCGAGAGTCTGTTATTTAGAATTCCACATTTTTTTGCGATTCTCGTCTTATTTACTATTTTTTCGTCTTCACTTTGAATTTAATCTGATAAACTCAGGTTTGTTTCTTCAACTACGACATATCCTCCATGAAATCGGCTCAATCTCTCTCGATAAACGAATTTGCTCAAATGAAATGAAAACAACAACAGAACAAGCAAGCACTAACTTTTAAAGAGTGGTTGCGCTTTCTATTATTTGCTTACGTACGAGAAACACAGAAGTTGAATTCGGCACAATAGTTTATTCCCATCGAATGTCTAATATGCATGTGTCTTAAACTCTTGTTCCAACAATGTCTGGAATACCTGCACATGTCTCTTCGTGGTTCGAGAATGATTGAAGCTCTCTTGAGTTTTCTAAATTGGAAAATAAAAAATAAATAAAATAAAAATAAATAAAATAAAATAAAATAAAAAAAATCACATTATAATAAATAAATAAATAAACGGATATTCAGGATTATATTTGTCAGAATCGAAAGTTTGTAAAAAGAGATTTTTTTAGGCTTTATTTCTTAACTGGTAGTGAAAATTATCATTTGTTTGTGGCATCAGGGCTGAGACTAACCACTAGATAGATAGTAAAAACATGAATGTTTGTAAATTACAGTTTCGTAACAAACAAACGCCTACTTTATATGGATAAATGTTTTCATTCTTTCTTTATAACTTAATTTTCATTATGGAATTTTAATATTATATTTATCCTTAAGATGATATTAGCCAATATATCAAATAATTTGAAAACTTGTAAATTTCTTTTTAATAAACTTCAGGCATAAAACTTTTAAAATAAAGCAATTAACAATTTATTTTAAAAAGCAAAAAAAAAAATAATTATAATAAATAAATAAATAAATAAAATAAAAAAAACTCTGCAACTTTTGTTTTGACATCGTTAGGGAATCATGTCATATGATTATCATCGTCGAGTGGCTCAAAACAAGTGATAACATTTGAAGAAATACCTATGGAATAGAAATAGGATAAGAAAGAAATTTCAATTTTAAGAAAATAATCCCATTCAGAGTATAGTGTTTTATGCTTAAAATGAATTTTTTTTTTACCATCGTTTTTTGTTGCAGATATAAATAATTTAGTATACGTTGTATTTATTGGAAAAAAATTAACTACTAAGTTTGCATCTGACAACTAGAGTGCGATTTTAAAATATAAAACTATGTGTATGTATGTTCACATACATATAAATTAATTTATGTGCACATGTATGCAAATAAATTGTATGCATACATTTATCTTCTGTCTGTACCCGCTTCGTAGGATTCACTTAAATCATTTTACAACGGGTTAAATGAATTTATAGCTAACTCTTGACATATTGTATGCTTATTTAGTTTAGATTATAACACGGAAAAAATATACCTATATTATATGGATGCCATATTTTTGGAGATTATTTTTTCTTTGAAAAGTGTATAAAACTAAAAGACGTATATAAGTTCTAATCCTTATTTAGAAAGTAATCATTAAATAAGTGGAATGAAAACAGAACTTTTACATGAGTTCATTTCTTCTTATACGACATATTGAAATAACTAAATACCTAAAGAAGTAAAAATCGGTTTTGACTACAATTTTATTTTAAATGCGGTAGTATGAGGTTTAAGGGATAAAAGTATACACATTAAAAATAATTTAATTAACCCCTTCTTGAAACGACATTTTCATTAGGAATTGAAATCTCATCTATAAATTTAGCTAAAAAAATCAAATGAGGTGCATAATGCTTCATAACTCTATTTAGTTCCGAAGTCATTAAGCAATAAAGTTATTATATTAAATATTAAATTAATAGCATTAAAATCACGAATTAAAATATTAAATATAGATTAGCTAAAAAAATCAAATGAGGTGCATAATGCTTCATAATTCTCTTTTGTTCCGAAGTTGTTAAGTATTAAAGTGTTGTGATTATTTTCATCTATGTTCCAATAGGCTTTCGACTATCGGCATATTGAGAAAGGCGAAATCACATTCACAGTAAATCTTTAAAGTAGAAACAGTTTTTTTTTTTTTTTTTTTTTTTTTTTTTTTTTTTTAAATAAGAAAACTTATGAGTATGTAGAAAAAAGAGGAGCTCCAATGCTTTAAGTTCTTTTTTCTCTATTTCCAAAATTTAAGGATAGTTGATAATTTTAATAGAAGAAATTTCTTACGCTTCTTTCTTGAAGTAAAAAGAATTCCATTGCTTAAATTAATTACATTGTAACAGAAACAACTTTACAGAGAGTTCAAATCAACGTTGTTATAATTTGTATTAATTACAATATATAATAGAAATTTAAAAATGAAAACATAATTTTTGTTTCAAGTTACCAGAGACTGACATTTTGATATAGGTGTCATTCTATTCAATGCAGTTGTTGCTCTCAACTCACCCCTGACTAAGGATTTTATTGGATATATAAAAATTTAGTTGCTTTTTCATTTATAGACATAGGATGTTTTTTTTTCTGTTTAGCGTTATTGTCAATATAGGATTGTCTTACAAAGACATTTGAGCGCAGCCTTATTTAGAGGACAAACTAAGTGAAGTCTTATCGGAAAATATACTTGAGCTAACTTTCATTGTACTTATTTTATACTATGTAAGTGATTCTTCTCCTTTCTTGGTAAAATTCAAGGTATCTTGACAAACAAGAATAATGGTTATATATTTTATTTTTTTTATCCTTATATATAATACCATTTTTCAAGAAACCCGTAGATATATTTTGACTATTGAATTTTTTTGTATTTTTCTATTTATTCATATTTCCATCAATATTTTAATTATTTCAAATCATCATTAATAAATTCCAATTTTGCCAAAAACTACTGCACTACGTTTAAAAATATTTTGTTCTCAAAACATTAAATACATAAACTGTTCACACACAAGAAATTTATTTGAATATGAGAAATACTTATTGTACTCTGGTTATGACCTAATTATTCGAGAAAGAAAAATGTAGTGTTGAAAAATGAACTTAAAATATCACTTTTGACAGGTTAATTTTAAGAATAAAGCAGGAATCCAATGTTACCAAAATAGAAACAAACGCTATTGAGAATGCTGAATTTGTGCTTTATTCTTGCATCTTTATACTTATGGGTCGCTGAAAGTTTTTTCAGTTTCCTCCTTTGTGATACCTAAATACGATTTTATAAATTTTTAAAATTTTCCTAAAAGGAAATAATATTATCTCATTAGTTCTGTTTTCAACTTTGATGTATATGTTTGTATCATTTAGAAATTCAATTTAAACTATGTGTGGATCACACTTTTTTCATATGAATAAGCAACTCGTGTGGGAGTAAACACCCATAATTCAAACCAACTTTAAAAACAATGAACGTCAGACGCATAAGTGCCTTTAAGTGTCCAATACTTCTTAAGCTATATCCTATTTGATATTCATTATATTCTTAGGTCGAATCTAGGATAAGAAGATAAGAGGATTTAATTTATTATCGCAACTTTTGCTTTAAACAAATTCGTTTTTATAATCAACTTCGAGAAAAACTTAAAATGGGAATAAAAAATAAAATATATTATGATAAAGAGTATTTAAAACTTAAATTATGACCGTTAATAGTCAATTTATGTTGATGTAGTTCAGTAATGTGTTCGTACGAGTCTCTTCAGGAACCATTTTTCTCAGGGTTCACTGTGAAATATAAGTATGACGATCCTTTTTCAAGTCAGAAAGATCTGTTTAATCTATTCTGCTATTGAATAACAAATGGTGAATAACAAGTGATTAATGTTGCCTTTCTGTTACTATAAATACATTTAAGGGAAATTTATTAGGTGTTTTTCTTTGTGTTGCATGGAAATGGCACGTGATTCAAGAAACAAAACTTTCTGAATTCTTTTTCTAACCTAGGTCTTGAATAGTTTTACAAAAACCTTCACCTGGCGCAGCTTGTCCTTACTTGGACCTTGCGCCATTAAAACCAACCAACCAAAAACCTTCACATGTTAAACAATTTTTTCGCATTATGAAAAATAAATATTTTTATGCATTTGTTATGATTAGTAACCTTAAAGAGCGAGTTTAAGAGAGCCCTCTGGCCAAGTTTCTGGTACTTAGATACAGCTTAATGAATATTTGAGCAATATGATCACTTGACGTAAAGCGAAATGTGTGACATGAGATTTACTTCAAATCCCTGATGCACATTGTGTTCGTACGAAAGCAAATGAAGTACTTACGGTGAATGCACCAAAAACAACTAGTTATTCCTTTCCATGTACTCTGTGATGTAACTGCATTTTAACTCACGTACAAACCAGTGCGCATTGCACACGATCTTTTCTTGACATTTCCACAAGCAAGATAGATATTGTTTCACACTAAATCACTGCTGTTCTACAACTTTATAACTAACTGTTGTTCTATAATTCATTTAATTTTTAAATAGTATCACTAAAATTCAAATTTTACCTTTATAGGCATAGTATCATTTTATGGCCTCAATATTCTGATCTTATCATGCATAACAACTTTCTTATAACTC
>JAPDSC010145250.1:74443-105291 GCA_026290005.1 Latrodectus geometricus
GTACGATATCTTAACAAAATCATTTAACCCAATCAGAAGTTGGAGAGTTTTTGGTCAGTCATAAAGGGGCTAAAAACTCTCCAAGTTTCAAAATCCGAAGTTCCAGAAGCCATTGAAATTTCACAAACTGTGACAGAATCTTGAACAAAGGTTGGAGACTTTTTTTAACAAATCTATTATGTGCGGGTTATATTTATTCTACTATGATGAAGAGCAAATGCATTTAAACTATTTTATATTTTATTGGCTCGTTAAGAAGAGCTGACAGTTTGGCAGTTAATTGATTAATGTTTTGTTTTTCAATTTAAAATTTTCATAAATTTTTAAATTCATTTAGTTCATTTCTAATTAGTTCAAATTTTTAAGTTCATTTCCCAACTACAACGTGGAAGCTTTTATAGGCTCGAAATATACATTTACATTAGGTTCATTTTAATAAACTCTCTTGCGTTTAAATAATCTATAACGTAACAAAAAATTTAAATATTTCAGAAAAAATTTAAATATTGAATACATACTATCAGTTGGATGCTTAATATCAAAATCATTATTTCTATTTAGTTGTAATTACAATTCTCATACCATTTATTTCATTTGAATTTTTTTCCTATAAGTATATCCGTTGGAATCTCCATATTGAATATAACATCAGAATATGATTTTCTTGAATCAATAGGTCTTTTACTTTTGTTGATAAAGTAAAAATAAGTGCCAAGTAAATTGAGTTAGTTGTTGCATGGTTTGAACATACGAAAAAACCTTTACAAAAATACTGTGACATTTAAAACAGTTACTCCAGTTCATTTCTAAGTCTTTTTATACCTGATCTTGCTGATTTTTCATTTCTCATATTACAACTAAGATCATTGACATGTAAAGGAATGAGTAACTTTTATGTACTTCCAAGTTCACAATTCTTGATTTTCATTTTGCCCGATTCCTTTTTCTAACACTCTTTATTCGCATCTTTTAAGTTTGATTATTATTTTTGATGTTGGATTCTCCATTTTTATCCTAAAGTGATGTTCATCAACTCATTAAATGGAAATATGATAAATAGGCGCTGAAGTGTGGATTTCTGATATGCACAAATCCTCTGTAATTATTTGACGCATTGAATGGACATAAGATATGTTTTATGACTGCCTATTATGAAATAGTTACAACATGTTCATTATGCATAAATAAGCACTACTCTAACAATTTGATTGCATATATCGATTAGATTTGCCATTTTTTTTTTTTTTTTTTTTTTTTTGACTTTACATTTCTTACTTTTTATCCTTAAAAGACATTTATTAAATTAAAAAATAAAAACATGATGGATGGATTGTGGCACAAAAGAAGTAATATAAATTTTCTCTATAATAATTTTAAAAAATTAATTCTAAATAAATTTTAATATGATAAGTTTAAATTTATAACTGCCACCTACCCTGACTAGTGGTTAATGTACCTTACTACGGATCGGGAGGACCTGGATTCGAATCCCAGATTGGACATGGCTGTACTTTCTCTTTCTTTCTCTGTGTTTTTTGTCCTTTCCTGAGATGATGAATGAGTGTGGCCCACCCTATAAACGGGTTTGTGGGGGTGTGACGTGGTTAATGCGACTCGCTTCCGTAACTTGATTCACAATTGCCTACTGGGTAACACTAAATGAGTAGCAGTTTCCGGCCTTTTTGTGTCAAAGGGTTAATCACCCAGTGCCCGTCATTAGGAAAAAAATAAACAAATAAATTTATAACTCAATAAGACATAAATAAACTTGTAAAACTAACTTATGTGTTCTTGGTAAGTATTTGCTAAAAAGCAGTTAATTCTAATATTAAAACTTCTCAAAATACCTATATAAGAATTATTATAAAAACTAATTTTACTTGGATATGTAGCAAATAGTAGTTTATTGCAGATCAATATATCATAAAATTAAGTATATCATAATATGGCTCAAACATTATTTTTTTACATAAAGTATGTACATAAAATGTTTACTAAAAATAAACTTTTACATAACGTGACATTTATGTTCACAAACATGTATGTGATATATTTACTAAAACTCACAATTTTACAAAAGTTTTTTTTTTGTTTGTTTTAAATGTAATTAAATTGATGAGATCTGCAAATAAGATTTTCAACATTTTCATAACTTTTCTACACTTTTAATATATTACATCTTTTTTTATTAAAATCAATAAATTTTTAAGCTTTTTAAAGATGTAATGATTAACAGTAATTATAAATAGTCGCGCGCAAAACTTAAATTTTGAGGTAGTGCTATAAGTATAGATTTTTAACTTTATCCCGGAATTAGGGGAAAATTAAAGTTTGTACAGTGGCATCATTAGAAAATAACATTCAAAAAATACATTTGTAATAATCTCTAAAAAAATTTACTCTAAAATTAAACTATCATTAAATTTATACTTTTAATTTTCAATTTTGCGCAAATTATAAATGAAAAAAAAAAGATTTTTCATTTCAGGATCTTTTGTAATGGCGACAAAGGCTTTCGTGCAGCGTCATAAATGTGGGATTGAGGAAGTTGAGCAAGACTTCTTTTATCTGAAGTTTCCTGCAATGACTTTCGACCAACAATTTGATTATCATGAGTGTGTCCAGCGTTTCAAGGTTTCACTCCAGTTAACATTTGCACTCAGTTGGAATCATGTGGTCACTAATTGTTTTCCTCGCGATTGCTGCCTTTGGTATGTTGTGATAATATATAAATAAACTCTCATTAAACTTGTAGTTTTTACCTACTTATTTTTTCATTTATGCATAATTTCAGCAATGGCTTTCATAATATGCAGCATTTGGAAATAAATATTAAATTTTTTACTTTAATTTAATCTACTTAAAAATGCATGATATCTTTGATAATAAGTTTTTATATCTCTTATTTAATAGTAAAATAAAGATTTCTCAATAATTTTCATAATGAATTTAGTAATCCTTTAGGATTTCATAAATAAAACGAAACATAAAATAGTCGTTTGTTTCTCTGAGCTTGTAAGAACTTTGCAAGTAGTTAAATGATCCCAAGTTTGTAAAGCACAAAATTAACTAAAATTGTGTATATCAAAGAATATTTATGTTTTATAAGTAAGAAACGGAACAATTTTTTTTTATAAACAGTTTGCATCCTAACTAATTCTTATCAACTTTTGGTAAACAATAAAACGTGTATGTGCCATACTGTGTCAAGCAAAAGTTGAATTGTTTTAAAATTATATGAATCCACACTTACTAAATTATTCAGAGAAAATCAACTTGGGTTTTCACTTAGTCAATTTTTATTTTACATGTTAAAAATGAGTAAAAATTAAAAATATTCTTCCTTCTAACTAGTGTATCTTTCTTTATAGTTTTGGCGATAAAATATTATTAAAATTTTGTTTATTGTTTGAAAATTTGTTAGCAAATATGTTGAAATCGAGAAAAATAACTATATTCTTACATTCATTTTTATAGTGCTTTATACAAATATTGTGATTTAAATACCTAAAAATATTTTATACTTGTGGATGAATTTTGTGTTCATGTAATGTTTGATTTCTAGTTTCTTTCCACAATATATTTCATTATCGAAATTGAATCATGTCAAAGAAAAATATTATATCCTATTTATTATACATTTTAAAATCTAATTTTATAATTGTAAAAATTCCCTAAATAAACGGACAATATACTATATTATTCAAATGTTAGGGAACGAGAGAACGTTATCAGCCAGGTGAGGGATAATGTTCGGTACATTTTTTTTTGTTTTGAGAAATTAAGAATTGCAAATTTCTTGATTTCTCAAATCATTTTGACTATATTTAACAAGTTATTGTTAAATATAGTCAAAATTTTATTTGATTTTTTGTTGAATTTTTCTCGTTATTGACTTAAAACTGATTGAGTAGAAGTAAAATTTTTAAGTGAATTATAATCAACTAATGATTTTTTTTTTGTTTTTGTAACATTTGAAATGAATTATTAAACATGTAAAGTACTCAAAATCAATGATTTTATTATAAGGAATATTTAAATTAGATTATTTCTTAAAATATATTTAAAAATTTCCTTATTGATGCCTAGCAAAAAATTAAGCATTTTAAAATAATAGATTTAAAATTTTTATATTAAATTTACATATGCAATTTGTTAAAAGTCTTAATTATGTAGATTTTTTTTTATTTAAAAACATTTATTTTATGATTTGATATTTTATGATATAAAATTGATAATAATTATTAGTATTTTTGGTGTCTACTTTGCGTATTTTATTAATTACCAATCAAATATGTATTAATTTTGAATTTGAGATTAAGTTAGAAGATTAAGAATTGTTTGTGTTAACGTAGTGTAAGTAAATATTATAGAAAAAAATAGAACTCAAAAATGACGTAATTCACTTTACTGATTTAGCTACATTACTTGATTAATTTAAATGAAATATTATAAAAAAACATACATATTTAAACAACCGTCAAATATAAATAGTACTGCTTTTTCACGCTTTACTTTTTTATATTTTTTAATATATATTTACATAATTTGAGTAATGCCGGCCAATGACTGAGTGGTAAGCGTTCCTGACTCCTAGGCTGTTGGTCCCGGGCTCGAATCCCGGTTTAGGCATGGAATTTTCCTTCCTTTCCCCCCCCTCTCTCTCTCTCTCTCTCTCTGTGTGTGTGTATTCCTTTGTCCTTTCTTCTGAGATGATGGATGAATGAGGCCCACCCTAAAACGGGTTGTTGGTAGTGGGACGTGGGTAATGCTATCCGCCTCCTTGACTTGGTTCACAGGTGCTCACCGGGTAACGCTAAATGAGTAGCAGTTTCCGGCCTTGTTGTGGCGAAGGGTTAATCACCCAGTACCCGCAGTTAGAAAAAAATTAAATGAATAATATAAATATTCTAGCAGATTGTACCATTCATTTCCGAATATAAACTAAGTAATTTCTACTTCTTAAATCATCAGCAAATAAGCAAAGCAATCTAACCTTGAAATAATTCATAGGTTATAGATTCTCACTTTGTATATGATTATTTGCATTGATTCGGAATCTTCTTTCATTATAGATCTAATCGATATAATTCTTATATGCAAAAGGTGACCTAGAGAGTTATTAACTAAACCAAAGAGACGAATCTTAAATCATCATTGTAAAATTCATTGCTTACCATTTTGTTCATTATTCGTAAGCTAATACGATATTTATAATGGGCCTCTGTTGTTCTTATAGTCAACAGTTTTATTTATAATTAATAATTCTAATTTGTAATAAAATAAGTTGCTTGGCGAATACTATCAATTTTAAAATTTACTTTAACAGGGAATTTTATCAATTTAGAAATTTTTATGCTTCTATTTTGAATGAACATCACATTAAATTCATAAAATTCTGGTGATTCTTTTTACTATTCCTTTCTCTCCAAACAAACATTTTTATGTTTCTATTTAACCTCAGAAAGTTTCATTTTAAAATAAAACTCAAACATATTCTCATATAATTTAGAATAACTTTTTATTAAACATTATAAATTTTTGACTCACATAAATGCCTACTTATAGTACCTGTTTTCTCTGATGAGAAATGCGATGTAGCCAAATATGTGGAATGTATGGAACCAATTCATAATGCAACATTTGGCCATCCTAAGGGTATTTATCAAGACGCGGAAGACCTCTCAACAAGTTGCCCGTATGTATATTTGGTAAAAGCCAACGTACAATCTTACTTTCATTTATAAGGATTAAAAATACAAGTATTCCATCCATTCTTTCATAATCAATCTTTTCTTGGAGAAATATATTACTCTTTTATTTAGTGATATTACATAAATATATTTTATCTTATAAAAACATTTAATGTATTAGTTGAAATAATATATAAACTTGCAACAACAAATGTATCAAAATATAATACAAGTAAGTCATAGTAAGTAATATTGAAATTTTTAAGTATATTTATGTTTCTTATGAATATGAGAATCATAATTAATTAGTCATTTAAAATATAATCTAGCCTTCTGTGAAATTTAATTTAAAAATATCTAAAGTAGTTATTTGTAATTCATAACACTTTAACAGGAATCTGATTTAAAAATAATCTCCAGTCAAGCTTATTTAATTATAATATAAGTAAAAATAATAAATTGTCTAATATGTTTTACCTGACGTAAGGATCTTATATCATTCTGAAAAATCAATCAGAAAAATGTGATGAAAAAAAATGCTTCTTATGAATAAAAATTTCCATTTTGAAATAGAAAATTTAGTAATTTTTTAACAGACAGTAATACGTAAAACGAATATTTATCTCTTGATTTCTTGGATTTTTATGAAACACCTCATAAGAAAATAACTGAAAAATTGCATATTATAGAAAAATTAAAGATTATTAAATTTAAAAAAAAATTTATATTACAGAAAAATCACAAAGAATTAATTTGAAAGCAACGCCTTTCTCTGCCAAAATAACGGTAGAGAACGCCGTTGCTTTTCTGTTCATAAGGTAACGAGTTACATATTCGATCCTGCAAGACTATCATATTGAAAATATGTATGTTGGTTAACAGAATCATAGTCTTTAATATCTTTTGCTGATATAAAGTATCACGGAAAGATATGTGTTAGGTAGAAAACTTAGGTATAAAACTCGTCACATAAACTTAGTTCAATTTTACGAGGTGATTGGTTGTGTTTAATGGCTTCAGTTGGCTGAAATAAGCATCCTGAAATAAAGAACTATCTTCGACTCTCAAATGTGTTGCTAATAAAATGGAAAGAATCATATTGGAAGCCTTAATATTCAAAAATGATATTCGGAAAATTAAGGCAATGAAAGGAATTTTATTGTTAAATTTGATAAAAACAAATAAAAGATATTTCAGTCAACTAATCTTTAACTACATTTCTGGAAGCAACATAGTATATTAGAAAATACATTATTTGAGATAACTCTATCAGACCAAATGTTATTTCCAAATGGCTACTACCTATTATCTCTCTATATAAAATGATGTGATCTAAATTTTTGATAAAGTTAAGCAAAAGAAAAACTTTTAATTTCAAATAGATTCAATTTAAATATAAAGCATAGCTCTCAATTCTATAACAATAAACGACAATAGCTCTGAGTTTTATGACGTAAGTAATTGGTTGGTTGAATCTGTACTGTCTTGCTTTGCACATCTGGGTTATCTGGTCCGAGACATACAGCTAAAAGTAACAGAATGATTTAAAGGCAATTTTCAATTTAAACACAACATATTCAAGCATCATGCACTATGACTAGCATTTGAGAGGGTGTCAATTTCATGTCTTATACTTTCTGAAGCATATGTAGTTTGATTGGTAAAGATTCAATTTGTTTTTTGATCGGTAGTTACTTCATGCACATGAAGATTAATTTGATGAATCCTACAATTTGGGAGTGCTCTAAATTAATCCAACATTCACGTCCGAGGTAGGAATCGAAATTGCGATTCCGGATAATTCTCAATTGTATTGCAACTTAATACAATCTCACTGAAACTCTGATGATTGTGGATTGTTTCTTATTCAACAACAGAGTAAATGCTTTTGATATCTTTTTCATATCAGTTTAAGCGTAATCATTCGAAAATTCAATATATTCTATCATTTTAATCCGATTCAAGGAAAGATGAAATAGTTACATATTGATCCATTTCAATCAGTGAACAGTAATAATGTAAAATATCTTTTTAGCATCATCAAAGATGGTGTAGAATGCATTCAAAAATATGCTGATGAGTGTGGGACTGAAATGATTGCTGAAAACTATGAAGAACAAATTAAGAGACCCGCTGATTTCCTCATGAAAATTTGTGATACCTCATCATCTGTCAGAGAGGGTGAGATTAATTATATGTATTTTCAAAATGTCTGACATAATTTAACACTTATTAGTTCATGAAACTAAAGTTATAGCTTTAAACTATATTGATTATTAGAAACATTCAAAACGATTTATGGCTCTGTTCCGAATACATTTTTTGTACTTCCTTCGTTGCCAATAGAATATAAAAACTGTAGTCAATTTTATTCCAGGTATGTCGTTTATTACTTTCGTAACCCTGGTTTTAGGTAATCAATATTTAAATTTTTTTTCTTTTTAAACAAATTTCTCACGAATCTCTAGTAGTAGAAAAATTTAGCTGTGCCTTATTACATGACATGGTTTTGCAAGAAATTAAACACAATTCATATTCTTGTAAAACAGTCAACGCTAATGATAAAGAAAACGTATTCAAAATAAAGGAAAAGGAAATTGTCCGTCATTGATAACACGCGTAGATGGTATTTACTAAATAAAAACGGTTCAAAAGGGAAAAGGATATCCTATACGGAAACATTCATATTAAAAAATATATATTTATTCCATGAATAAACATGGTAGGTTTGTTTTAATCTTCAATATTTTAGGGATTGCTATACCTCAAAATGACTTAATATTTACAGCCTTCAAAGAATTTTTTATCATATTCTAGTGTAATAGCTAGAACATAATAAAAAATTCTATAAATGTTGAGTCACCGTATTCTTTTCAGAAAAGAAGTATGAAATAAATCCATATTAATGTTTCACTTAAAGTGGAATCCTATCTAAAGATATGAACAGTATGATCAATATATAAGTTTTAATTATATATCTGTGGTTTTTGAATATTTACAAACTTCAATGCGAGCGTTTGATTCGTGAGATTTTAAAATTTTATGATTAAGTTTCAATAAAAAAATTTTGGAACTAGAAAAACGACGTAATATTTTTAATAAAATTCTTAACACACACAAATATATATATATATATATATATATATATATATATATATATATATATATATATATATATATATCATTCTTTTTAATTTCAAAAAAGATTTTTTTAATAATTTATCGTTGTTTTATTTGTTTTATGAAGACTACTTGAGAGCCTCACCTTGTATGAGAGAAAATGCTGAAGACTTTGAAGTATGTGCGGTCAAAGTTCAAGAGTTTTTGGCTGCTTTTGAAGCTAATACAGTACAAAAAGAATATACAATGACATGCATGTAAGTAACCTTTTCCACAAAATAAATTTTCTTTTCCTTTGAAAATGACCCCAATAATAAATATAAACTATGTTATTATATTTTGTTTCTTATACATATATATTATTTAATACATTTGTAATTTTCTTCCTTTAATTTAGCTTCATTTAATTTTGTTAAATGATATCCAGTTTCATATTCTGTGAGAAATTCTTTATTCTTCTTAGCAATTTCATTTCCATTTTTTAATTCAAAATAAATGTTTTACGTTTTTATAAGTTTAGAAGAATAAATTAGCAGGAGAAACGCATTTTAGTATTTTTCGTTAGATAATTGTAAAATAAAATAAAATCCAAAATAAGATTTATAAAAAATTAGCTATTTTGTCATGCACAATTTATAATGTAAGATACTCTAAATCAGATTTTTTAAAAGTAAATCAGTCAATATTTTTGTTTTTTCTCAATTTTTTAAATATCTTATTTTATTTAGTTTACTATCGTAAATTTATAGAATTGCCTCTTGTTTATATGAAATTAATGCACGATTATTATTGATTTATTGCATTTGCTAACTTTCAGCACTTTTCATTATTCTTTATGAACTTTCATTATCGTTTTTTTTATTTTCTTAAGTAATTTCAATCTAATTTGTATTGAAAATTCTAAACTGTAACTTAAATTCAGATTAAAATCAATTGATATTGTTATTATTTGTGATGGTATTATCAGTTTAATATTTTATTTTAATTTTATTTAGTTGTTTTCTGTTGTATTATAATCACTTCGCAACAAACAATGTCCTTTTCTGAAAATAAATCTTTATACATCACTGTGTAAAACAAAATATATTTATAAAAGACAGTCATTTTTGTGCTTTCATAAAAATTTTTCCTTTTGAAAATGTAAATTCTTTGCAGAACCTGTTATCATGAAAACAAACAAGAAAAATTCCAAATTATACTAAATGTTTAGGCGATTTATTTCTACTGGTATCAATCATCTCACAATTTTGATTATGAGCAATTAAAAAGGAGATATTCGTCTCTCTGTTTTAGTAAAGCAGAATTGTTACAAATGTTTAATATACATTAAGGTCGTAATTTTGGCGGTCTTTGATTAAAACAAGAAAAATAAAATGCAATCATTTCCTCGATTCATTACATGTAACGTTCCATATAATAAAAAATAATATAATAAGGGGAAATGGGTGGTCACTTTCCCAAAAGACAGAGTAAGCATTGATCTTGAACATTGAAAATAACTGTTCTCAAGTGAATGTGTTGTTCTTGTGTATACAGAGAATCCAATGAAGTTCTACTTTTGGAATTCTAGAACCCTGAGAACTATTTATGAACTTTAAAGAATTGACAACTTTGAAAATCCGACAGTTAAGGTCATAAGAAAAGTATCGAAAGGTATAAAAACTACTATGCTATAAGACGAATTTTACATCTGTTCTACGAAAAAATTCGGAAATGTGATTTTCTATTTTGAAAATTAAATAATACATTAAAAAAGTCAATTGCAAAGCAGTAGAGCAGCCACCATTTAATGGTAAATGATACTATGCACGTAAAAATGCAGGAAGAAACGCAAACAATGTGCATGATTTTTAACATTGTCAGAAAGGAAATACTCGCTTTCACTCCTAAATTCTGATAAAACGTGTCCAGAGGAACAGTTTTTAAGATATTTATAGTAAAGGTAACAACTAGTAATTCCTTTTCACCATTTTGTGTTGTAATAACATTGGTAATTGTGAAGGAATTTCATCACGAAATGTAAAGAAAAGAATAACTAGCTGTCATTATGCACATTGACAATGGACGTATCAGTACTCGCTCTGATATTAGACCACGAATCATACGAGTATTGTATATGATGAGTGTCCCAGTCTAAAGGTGTAAAATTCTATTACATACACCATGTAGTCGATTACTGAGAAAAATCCCGGAACGCATAAACATAAGTTATTATATTTAAATACTAATTATTTTGAATTCCCATTGATAGTTGTCAGACTCGTTGAAATTGTCTCACAATAACTTAAGTATTTTAATTGACATAAGCTTTATTATATGACGTATATAGATGACATTTCGAAAAGATTTAAAATTAAAAAGAAAAGATATGTACAATTTGTTTTTCATGTTTATTTATTTTTCGTTTATGTACATCTCTCTCTCATATTTACATTCATCATTATGAGTTAAAAACATTTTTATCTTATTATTAGAAAATCTTAATTAAAATTAATAATCAAATAATAAAATAATTTTTATTATATGATAATTTAGACATTACATATGTACTTGAAGCTATCATTGACGTTTCATAATTACGTTTCAAAAATGATACAATTGTGTCAAGTAAAATCTGTCATTATGTAAGCAATCAATGTTTAAGATTTCTACTCTTGTACTACAAATCTGCATTGTTTTCTTACTTCGAATGTAATTCAGAATGTTAATTGTCCCAAAAAAGAAATAAAAAGAAAAAGTTTTTTTATTATCTTTTTAAATGATTTCTGTTCTAACGAATATTTATCAATCAAACTCTATTGCACTAATCTAATCTTAAATTATATCTTCATTTGTCTTACAGTCTTTATAATTTCAGGATTTTATAAATATATTAATTATGGTGTACAAGAATGAGTATATTTAGCATATATTATTAAACATGAAATGTACCGAATACCAAAGCATTTTAATTTTGTCACCATTTTTAATTAGTGATTCGTAATTTAAACTTTTTCAAAATATTAAATGTTATTCAGCGTCATCATTGGGCAGATGGGAAGACCACGGAAAGTCTAATACAATGAAAATACAATTAAATATGTTTTCCTGCAATGCATGTATGTTTGAAATCAAACGAAAGCTAATTTATTTTTTATTGCAAAAATGTTTTTTTAGATTATGATTTATTTTCATAATAACTTATGTTTGATTTTACAATTTCTCATATTAATTTATATGTATAATAAAAATTCAAGAAAAAATTACTTTGCAATTTGAGAATTATTTTATCAATATAGTATTATATTGATTGATAACATTTCTGATACTGATATGTTATGTTATTACTAATAATATTGTTTAACAGTTTAAAATTAAATATTTCAATAAAATTAATGGTCATTTAAAGCAATACAAAATTTTAAATATAGAGAGAAATATTCTTTAATCAAACTAGTAATAATTTGAAATTATTTTTGGGTTTTTTTCAATATTTTTTATTGTTTTAAATGATATTAACCCTAAAAGAGACTTAAATAATAAGAATTAGCTTATTTATAATGCAAATAGAAAATTAATTTAGCAAAAGGAGAAATAATTTATTGACATAATCAATGGACTTAGAAGTTAAATTAAATTTCATTTTAATTAATTGAATTTTTGAGATAACTATTTTCATGTTATATTAAAAATTTAATTGATTAAAAAATGCAATAATTTTGGAAAAATTTTTTAAGGAAGCTGAAATTAGGGATAGTAAAATAAATGTTCTACTCTGCATTTTTGAGGATTAATTATAGTAAATAAAATTAAAAGCTTACCTGAAAAAGAGAAAGCTCTCAAATATATTTTATTCCGAAAGCAGGCTATATAAAAATACTGTTGCCACTCACCTTTATACATCATTATTGATGATTTTTATTTTACAAACTGATCCAAACTGAAATTAATCTTTATTTTAAGGAATTCTTCAAAAATAAATTCATAGAATCATACGAAATTAATAATAATTTAACATTTATATGATAAAAATCAATTATCTTTCCTCCTTCAGGTACGAGATGATGTTAAGAGCTTGCTTAATGAGCACAGGAGCAGAGAAATGTGATCTAAAAACTGCCACATTTATTCGAAAGGCTCTTCTTTACTCACCTTCTCTTGGAATGCAAGTTTGCTCCAAAGAAGACTGAAAAGGACAGACAGAAAGATATTTTTATGTATAATTTAAAAGGAACGTGGTGTTAATTTTGGCTCAATTTTTTATGTAAGTGAATATCAAGTTTAAATAAAATAAATATTAAAAACACAAATAAATTATAACAAAAATTGAATATTTTGAATTTAAAATAAAGATTTTATGCTCACAAATAATATTAATATATTTTCATATGGGAAAATGAAATAAATGTATAGAAAAAAGCCATGACATTTGGATAAATATATGTGGAAAACATTTTACCTAAATTGTTCGAATATTCAAAATGATTTCTTTTTCTTTCTTTATTAATTATCTCTTGTCTGGAAAGACTATTCAGAAGCAAAAAAAGTATATATATAGAAATGTAAAGAATATACCAATAAAATTGCATGTTGTAGCTCCATAGACAGAACAAATAATATATGACAAAGCTATTCAAATTACGAAACTATGAAAATTTGTAAGTCATTGTATAACTTATAGCGATCTCTTCTTTAGTTAGTTATCAAAAGATTATAGTGAGTGACATCTTCGAAAAGTATTCCATATTAGTTCTGTACTATCCCTTCAGTACGTAAAACTCTTAGCAAAGAATTAAAAATAATTTATTGCAGTTGCATATCATGATATAGGAAATCAGAAACTTTACAATTGTAAAAACGACTTTTCCTTTAGATTGTAAATTTATAAATGTAGAAAAAAACCAGCTCTACCTGAAAGTAAAAAAGAAAATATTTTATACTTACGATCACATATCTAATCTTTGTGGATACATAGCTGGATAAGTCTCTGTAAATACTATACTTACCCATCGAACCTCAGTACACATTTAGATTAGTATAATTTTCTTTTGATTAATAATAGGAAAGCCAGTGTTGCAGAACTCAGCCGGAAAGCAAGCTTTGCTTTTACTAAAATTAATTTTTCAAGCAAAGAACATTTTGAGCTCTTTTAAAAATAGCCTATTGTTAGAAAAATACCTTTGAAATAAAATTTATCTCAGTTGGAAAGATAAAACTCAAAACTAAATCATCAGCTTAAATAGTAATTAAATAGGTTACTCATATGAAAGAAATACAAATATTAGAAATAAGTGAAATAAGTATTTTATTTACTTACCTAAAATACTGAAAAAATCAACTGTTTTCAATGATCAATTTTACAAATCTGTAAGTCCGACTTAAAAATTATATGAAATAACTAATTATTGCACTTTTATAAAAAGTGCTTTAACATGCTAGGTGAGAATAAATTTTATTGATACAAAAATACAGAAAAATTATATGAAATAATAAAAGTAGCTAAGAAAAGTTTAGAAAAAATTACGAGCAAAGAATGTATTATTTTTATGAGGTAATTATTTAGTATATAATAAATTCTTGACAAGATATTTGAAAAACATTAAAAGTAGTATTGTCCTTTAGACGATTTCAAAATATTTTAATTATTGAAATGTATTTAAATGTTTAATTCAAAATTATTACTATCCATAATTATAATTTACTGATAAAATATAAGGTTCTGAATGTTTCCATTGAGAGTTAACTTTTCTTATTAGTTTATTTTAGAATTGCTTATTTATATAAAATCTACTTATGGGAAACTCTTTCATTTTTAACTTTTAAAAAAGTTATAATTTTATTTTTTAAATGTAAAAAGGTAACTTTTTTTGGACAATCAATAATTATGCAATATTATGTAAAATATTTTTAAGAATTTGTTTTTTAATAGTCTTATAAGAATGATTCTGTTTAATTATTACGCAATGTGAGAAATATGCTTCTCTTTAGTGAAAAACATTAATATTTTATTAACAAAATATTATAAATTAAACAACCTAATGCATATGCAAACACTAGAATTATACATATGAATGTAATTTCTGTCACAATTTGAAACCAATATGTATGTAATATTAACTTTACAAGTGAATTTATTTTAAATAATATGTTTTTCTTTTTAATTTTTCTTTGATGACAGTATACTTTAGTTATGCCATGCAAATCACTCAAAAATTGTTTACTATGTTTTTGTTACTTGAACTTTAAATTTAACTTGATACTTACTTTAAAATACTGGTGTCAAATAATGAGAACATTTCAACCTCAAAAATCTAAAGTAGAACGTTGGTTAATTGGTGTATTGTAAAGAAGTATATTTCAAACATTGATATCTTTCCATAATTGTGGTTTAACACGACAAGATTTTTTATATCAGCAAGTCTCAATTTAACTAATTAATTGATTCTGGATAAGATGTTACTTTAATCTATTGTTTTCAATCACTAATTGATTCACTTAATTTGCAAAAAAGATGGGTTCTTAATGTTAGATTACAAATGAAATTATCTAATAAAGGTGTTTTGTTATTCGAAAATAAAAATAATAAAAGTTCTGAAGTTGTTCAGTAAATATTGAAAGTAGATCCATATATTTTAAAAAAATAGTCTTATATTTGAGTTACTTTTAAATGTCATTCTATTGATTAAATTGACATTTAAATAATATTGAACACCTTTATTGATTAATAAAGTATTGTAAATGAAGAATTTCGCAATAATGTAGAAAATAAACAAATGATAAATCAAAACAGAATATATTCGGTAAACTTACAAGAATAACTTAGTAAAATATTATAAATCGCATGTTAATAACTCTACATTAATGAAATATTAAAAAAATAAAAGTTCTATATTAATACTGGGCTATAGAAACTTTTAGTTTCTATTTACATATCCTTATTATCAGTATTAGAACTAGTATACAGAACTTTCAGTTTTTTAAAAACAGTTTTTTTTAAACATCCCTAAAACTTCATTGTCTTTATTTTGAGTGAAAGAAAATTGACCACAGTGTTTCTGTAATACCAATTTCAAAACAGAAAATTTTGCAAGCTATCCAAGTAATAACATTAATAATGTAAATTTTGGATAAAAACATTAAATTAACTAATATTTATCTGTTACATTGTAAAAAATTGATTTTTTCGGGGGGGGAGGGAGATGTTAACCAGATAATTATGTGGTAAAAAGTATTATGCATAACAAATAAAAAATATTTTATTTTGATTTCATGTTCACCATTAAAAAAATATTTCAACTTTTTTATCAATATGAAATGTGTAAATTTCCCATCTTTATCAGACATATTATTTGAAATGAATGATTAAATGCATATGCGTTTTATTCATTGATAAACAGAAGAAGAGAAAACATTTTATAAGCAATAGTTTTATTCACACATTTGAAACAATATCAAGTATTTGGCATATTTATTAAGCATTCATTAATAAGCAAACAATAATTGCAAACACTCATGCAAATGTTCCTAGAATCAATGGCATATGCTTACCGTAAAAAACTAACATTAAAATATACGATATATAGTTACAATAATTAAAAATACATAATAAAATAATAAAAGATATTCATTGATTTTTCATATAATACAATGTTTACGAAATGAAAATTCAATCATAATTGTTATTTTATGATCAGATAAAGAATTTGTGAAAATGTGAAATTCATAAGTTGTTATCAACATGTATGAAAATAATTTCCTTCTAAATTTTAAGATATATACTTAAGATTTACAAGGAAAAATTATTAAATTCTTATTATTTAGACAAGAATTTGATATCTAGAAAATTTATTGGTATTACACTTCTATTACATGTGACTTTCATGTCATATGACATGACAACGAGTTTCATGTTATCATGACTTTCATGGTATTACATGTGACTTTCAGATATTATTACAATAATAAGTTGTTTCAACCAATGAAAACATTCTGAATGAAACTCGTTAATGAAAAATGAATAATATGCTGGTTTATTATTAAGTACAATAGAAGATTTTCTTCGAGTCTTAAAATTAATTTATTTTGATTGAGATTTTTATTAAAAGTGTAAAGCTCAAATGAAATAAAATCTTTTTATTTTTTTATTTTTACAAATATATTTCTACTTTTAAAATGAAAATCTTTCTAAAAATGTTCTGTAAAAAGAAATTTAAATCAATTAATGCAAAACACGGCATTTACTGTATACAAAACTAAATAAAATTTATTTAATAAAACTTATTTTTTAAAATTCGTAATTTATTCTATTAAATTAGTAAAATTTCCTGTTTTATTGCTAATAGATTAATAATAAATGATCAAATGGAAAAAAATATCTTAATATTTTTTTTACAGCATGTGTATTAGAGCCCAGACGGCGGACCAGAGCCCGGAGTGTCAATAATATTAATCGAATCTTGCGCTATACGAAATCTTTTAAGATGACACTGTCTGCTGACGCGAAGATCTTGTGCATTTCATGGTTGATGAAAAAATGAGATCTTTATGTCAATATTAGTAAGCGTTGTCTTCTCTGGTGAAGGCGTAGTTTACTGTATTGTTTGCTATAGCTTATTATTCGTTATACATTATTGCAAAATAATTACTGGCTGATCATTCAAAAATATATAATCAAACATTTATTTTGACATAAAAAATATCAAATAAATCAAATAGTTGTGATTTACTGTAGTTCTCCTCTTTTCATAACAAGTTATTCGTGCTACATGCAGGTTATAAAAAAATAGATTGATTATAAATGTTGCATTGATTTTGATACGATATAGAGCTTTAAATATTTAATCATCACCTGTTTTGAAAATTATGCATTTTAAATTTTCGCTTATGTAGTTAGTTATATTGTGATTCACAAGTAAGAAATAGTTTAGTGGTGAAAGCAATTTAGTTGACACCACCAAATAATTTGTAATTAGGTGATAGCAATTAAGAAAAAGGTAACACATCCATAGAAACCATCTTCTATCTTGCATTCTACATGTGGACTCTAAAGACACCAGACCTTGATTTAATGTATTTTCACTTTTGATGACGGGAAATATGATTTTTACTATCACCTTGTTCACGTATAGCTTCATTGACAATGTTGTACTAAAATACAGTTGCTACACGCAACCAATGTGCAATAATTAAATTTAAATACCACATGAATGCTTGTCATGTAACTCGAAAAATTTATGTAGAACATTTGTCATGATTTATGAAGAAACTTAAGAATTTGCTTTTGTTATAATTTGAGCAATACTTCGTGAAATATGCTTACAAAACCCGATCATTTTTTTATAATCAACCTATTTAATAAGCTGAAATAGTTTCAGCGAAATGATGTAAGCGACAAGGAAGGAAACAAATTTTAGAATTTTTGATAAGTTTTGCGAAACCAAAGTGATGGTTTCGTTAGTGCTGATTTGTGAAACCAAATTATCAATTAAATTAAAAACAACGCATTTAAGTAAAAAGAATACATATTTTTAAACTTTTATTTATTAAAGGAAAAATAATCTCAATTTACAATATTAAAAACAACCTTTTATTAATGATGATTATTTTAATTATTAAAATTATAAAGTAAGATTTCTTCAACCATTACCAACAAAAAGATAATATTAATTTCGAAAATATATTTCATCTCATTGAAACATAAAACCTGATAGGAAAAAATTATTCAACTCTAGAACTTTATCCTTTTTTTAACTTTGTTCTTTATTTTAGATTTCACAAAAATATGATACGATGCATTTTTTAGAAATATAAGGGTATAAAATACAACATTATTTGTTCAAAAAAAGCCATTCCTTGATAAAATATTTCTTATTAAAGTTATTTATAAGAAAATAAATTATTCCTGAACTCAAAGTACTAATATTTAGATTAACTTAGTTATTTTTTTATAAACATTATATCAAATTTCAATAAACTCTATTATGATATTAAATGATGTTTGAATATCATACCACATAAAACATTTCAATAATGCTATATAATTATTTCTTAACACTAATATATATAATAATCAAAGCTAATTTTTAAAAGAATTTCTAAATTCCTTATTAAAATCAATTATGAAAATATTTAATTGAAGGCTATCAGTTTTTCTTTCTAAGTTATTGTATTCAAATAAGATGTATATATGAGTCACATGAATAAAAAATCTGTATGGAATGTAACCATACATTTTAAACAATCATTATAATTTTGCCAACATTCACATTTTCACATTCTTTGTAAAAACACTGACCCAGTTGATGATAGATATTCACTTTTAGCACAACACTTAGTTTCGGATGTTTTGGGAAACTAAGACTTTTTCTAATAGTTATTCAGAACATTTTATCAACAAATTACATCGAAATTATCAATTAACAAATGTTCAAGTATAAAATCATCATTTATCAAACTGTTTTCCATAACATTAGAAAATAACATTCTTACTCTTTGTCATTTGTCAATGAAGAGATGAGATCGGGGAATCCATTAAAAATTCCCAACGCTTGCTCCATCATACTTCTGTAGTGATCTGCAGCAAGTGGACCACAAACTTCCAACATTTTTGCCACGGAACATACTTTGAATGCACCATAAAATCTACAGGCAGGAAATATTACATAATTTGGCAAAATATGGCCAACTATACATGCATAAACGTGTAATTTGTGTGCAATAAAGAAAATACCAAGAAAGAAGGACGTGAATGTAATGAGAAGTAAAGCAAGCATGTATAAATAAAACATTGTACTAATCAGAAATAATAATTCTGCAATAAAATATTCAAGGTAGTAGGGTAGCTTCAGCTTGCTGATCAACAGATTACTATGCTACCAAAACCTATGCAAGTTAGGAAGTGCAGATTTAATGGCGCGAAAATAAAGATCTGGAAAATCGAAGCGAGCATGTTTTTAACAAATGTTCTTAATTCATTTTCTGATTTGACCTAAACTGAGTAAATAAATTATTGTGAATTGCGCATAGTTCATTCTTTTACACAAACTCCGTTATCTAAAAGCTAAAATAATTGTAAAATAATAAAAACAATTAATCAAGGTGAAAAGCTTATTTGTGTTAACATGTTTAATGTCATAGAATATTCCAGAAGAACTTCATTTTTAGCTGGGGAATATTAGTTGACACAATCACCTATCAACGTAGCTTCAAAATGCCTCTACACCTCAAAAAATATCAGCTTTCCTATGCGACGAAAACCTTAACAATTAATTATATAAGGTGACAATTATATTTATATAAGTATATGTGAGAGAGAACCATCCCAAGCAGATATAAAATATTGGCTAATTTGTATAACATGTATGTAACATTCAATAAACTTTATCAAATATAAATTCAGTATGAATGGCAATTTGAAAAATAGTATAACAAGTGATTCTACACCAGTTAATCACTAGATAGATGCTTGAGTGAGTTTTTTATGCATATTTTTATTTATTTACAAATTAAATGCTTTTCTTGAAGAAATGTTTTCCAAAAGTTCATGATGGAATTGAATTATTCTTTCTTTTGTAAGATAAATGTATATGAATTTAGAAAATAATCACATTGATCACACGTTATGTTGAACGTAATAAAATATTTCATATATAAATGCATAACATAATACCAAAGTATTACAAAAATGAGTTACTTTACTAATATTTATTTTTTTCATATTAACAAATAAGACTGTATTCATACTAACTAGTATGACTATATTCAGACAAAAAAAATAACATTTTTCTGGCTAAATTTGAGAAACGAAAGATTTGATTTATAAAATTTACTGTGAGAGTTTGAAAGTTAATGCAGCCCGTATTCAATTTTTCTACTTTCTACGGGTTATCCCATTTATAGGTTATTAACTACCTGAAAAAATGCTCCAGATGTTCAAATCTGGTAATTTCAAAGAAATGCTGGATGGGAAACATCTTCCTGATCTATAAAAGAAAAATGAATAAAACACAAGGGTTTCAAGTGCACTTTCCTTGAAGTTCACTAAGAAGACATAATGGTTGTAGGATGATAGTACACAGAGCGAAGTGTCTGTGGAGTTATAGGCGTGAAATAGATGGGAGAAAAAGACACAGAGTGGAAAGAAAAATAGGTTTATTGGTAGCTAAAAGTTAAGTGTAAAGTACAACTGATCACAAAAGAATAGTTTGAATTCCAAAAATTTGCATGTGATGCTGGCCTCATATCTTTGATAGAAGAAACTTTAGAAATTCAGAAATATATCTGGAAACTACGACAGCGAGTGCTATTGCACGTATCTTTGTAGTTGTCCTCGATATCTTTTCGAAAAGATCCATCTTAAGGCACTAGAATGAATAATGTATACAAGATAAATCTGGTAATTGGTCTGGGTAATTTATTGGAATAACTTCGCACGATCATTTATTGGGTAAAGTTCGAATTCAAATATATGATTATGTTAAACAGATCTTTTATACGCAAGGACTCCATAGAGAAAATACCATATGAAAGGAAATATTATAGTTGAGAGACAGAAGTAAATCGTGAAAAGATGCATCGTAATTGAAAGAAATTTAGCTACATTTATTCAAGAAGATCAAATATTCAACATTTTTCAGATAATCAGGAAAAATATCTGCCCAGCTAAGGTTATTTCCCACAATGTCGGCTTATGAATTTACCTTAAAATAAGTTAACATAGTCCAAATACTTACAGCACATGGATATGCCTCTGCCCATACATAATTTTACTAAAATAAAAGATATTCATTTTCATAATACGTCTCATAAGAGAATGACATGGATGCTAAGAAACGATGATTTGCGATTAGTTCTAATAAATAACAATTTAAAATTTTTCGACAGATTACGCTTCTTTAGCAACAAAACAAAATGACTATAAGCGATACAAGATACATACAATTTTATTCTGAAGATTTATCTGGTTGTATGAAATCCTGATTTGATTTGGGATATCTCTAGCAGCACCACTGGAAATATTCTTTACCAGAACTAACATTGTCTCTCCGTTGGCTTGCGTAAATGCCGTTTAATCAAGATAACTTGTGTGACAATAATATTAAAAAATTAATAAAATAAATTTAAAAAAACTGGTGAACGTACACAAAGATAGTATTTATTACAATTCTTTTCCATGGATAGTTTTGGGCGTTCTCCTTCTGAGAAGTTCGGTTGGTCAATGGGCCTATGCACAAAACTAAATTCACTTTATTTGAGCTCTTGTAATCTGTAATACTATTATCTTTCTGCCTTCTAAAACTTCTGTTAAGGTATAAATATCAAATAACTTTAAATAGCCTTATTAAAAACTTTCAAGAATTAGAATTATAATTCATAATCCTTGTCTAAAAGACGTAATGGTGATTCAAACACAGTTTTCTTCAAGCGCATGAACAGCCTCATTTAGATGTTAAACTACAGAACCTGAACTTCACTGTTCTTCAAATGAGGTAAGTCGTTAATTAATGTTCTTCCCAGCAGATTTTAAATCTAATCATGCGCATATAATTGCAGAGGAAAAAGAAAATATCGTAAGGAAATCACTTACTTTAGATGCGAAAGCTCATTTTCAGTGATGTCGAGAAAGAATACATTAGATGTTTTAAAATTAGAAATGAGTATAAGTATCCTTAGATGAATTACGCTACACATTATTTTGTACTGATAAAAGACGTTGAATTGGCAACAATCAAATGAAGACATGAATCCATCGTGCCTTACTCTCACTGGGGAAGGATCTGGAGGGAGTATTATGATACGGATTACATTCTGCTGGTATAGAAATAGTGTCCTGGAGTTTCACGAGAGAAGCTAACAGCCATGAGATACCAGGATATATTGACAGATCAAGTAAATCCTGCAATGTTGCATTTTAAATGTTGATTAATACTTAATGAATAATAATACAACCATACAGAAATGCTAAAAATTGGTTCACTGAACAAAAATTTGACTTTTAACAACTTTTTGACAAAACAAAATATAGATCTTAACTTCAAAAAAAGACATAGTGGGGCACATAGTGGGAAGATAATATGACAATAATTAGAGGGACATAGTAATACGAGGCATCTAACACCACTCTTCTCCATATAATTTAGCAGATTTAAACAGCTGCATAGACAATGCATGGTATTCTGTGGACACAAATGTACTCCAGAATCATGTTGTCTCAATACCCCAACGAATAATAGCCGATTTCTGTGCAAAGGATGGCCAGATAAAATACAAGCTTTCGGTTTTTAATTTATTGGACAGTTTGTAATATATATATATATATATATATATATATATATCCAAATTCTAGTTTTGTATTTCAAGTTCAATTTAGGAATAACATTAAAATTTGAATTTAGTGTTTCTTGATTTTTAATGGCCCAGAGTTTATATGATAAAATCTTAAATTAGAGTTAAAATTACTCACAATTATGATCCAATGGCATTATAGACAAAATTAAAATGTTTTTACTAAGAAATACAAATTTTCTATATTATATAAGATAATTAAATAGAAATGTTGCATTCATAAGCATATCTTTTGAGAACTGTTCACGTAATTATCGAAAATAATGTTCACTCTATTTTTTTCTATGCTTTATATTTTATTTACTTTAAATTAACTTTTTGCATGAATTTAAATTTCCTAAAATTGCCAAACAAAATTGTGCTTTGAGAAATATAAGCATACTTACTTAGTAAATCTAAAGAATGCTTGTCTTGTATAACTTCCTGAAAAGAGTGGATGGTTAGTTTCAAGATTAGCTATAGAACGAATAGCGGAGTTTACACAATCTTCTAATTGTTCTGTACTGTTTGCCAAGCAAGGACTATGTAGCTCATGTGCTGAAATGAAATAATATCATACAGTCAATATCATGACATGGATGATTATATCATAATGTAATAATAATCATTAAACATTATTAATATCAATTTAAATCTCAAATATATTACAATAAAATAAAAAATATATTGCAATAATAATCATTTATATTTTTATGATTATATCAATGCAAGATATATCAATTATGAATTGTTTTTTACAACGTAAATACAAATTAAAAATAAAAGTTTTGATTTCAGCAAAACACAAAGTAATTGAAATTTAGATTTAATATTTTAATCACATAGCAACTTTGTTATTCTAATTATACATTTTAGTGTTAGGCGGGAAACTTTTTGACAGATGATAAGAAAAAAACGTAATGGATTTGGCAATGATGAAGATTTCATCAGTGACTGTCGTCGTAAATTTCAGGGTTAATAACGAGCATTTATATTATCTGAAAAAAATATAGCAAATTTGTTTCGAAAACTGTTTGATTATTTAAATATGCAAAATGTTTGAATTAATTTTTCTATTAAATAAACTATCATTAGTTTGCAGCTGTGAGAAAAAACAAGAAAAACCATGAATTGGCATTTACAGAATTGATTTCCATATTAAATGTTTTGCTCTGTGCTTGTAAATGTAATTATATGTTATATTTATAAATAGTTCAGCAGTTTACAATATAATATCGAAAACGTCTACAGTTTACTTGTAGAGAAAAAAAGACAAATGTAATTTATGTTATTTTATTTAATGAATATTAAAACTAATTATATTTACCATGTATATGATTCTCATTGTGTTTAGAAGTCTTCTGTCTACTATTACTGTTTGAATGCGCCTTGTAAAAAAAGTTATGTACGAGACGAACTTTTTTAAAGCGTTTGCCAGGGCTTTTAAGGGATGTGCTAGCCCAACTCTAAGTACTAAATTTAAAATGTTCACATACAACCAATTATTGGCAGCTGTTGTGAATTCCTTATTAAAGCACTCAAATATACCATAAAACACCTCAAGATGTTTCAGAATTCAGCCCTCTGTATCATAGCTGGTGCAGTGAAATCTACTCTCGTATTTTCAGTGCAAAATAATGAACCAATTCATAAATAGGATGAAGTAATTATTTCATTTCAAAAACTTGTTAGCTTAGCTAATGATCTTTTTTTTTGGAATAATTATAATTTAAACAGCCCTAGAAATCTAAAAACTCAAAACGGCTTCATCCAGTTAAATTTGAAGATCTTTTCATAAGCTATTGCGTCTGCCAATATACCCATTGGATCATAACGATTAAGATATTAGTCATGAATTTAGTATGAAAGAGTCAAAGAATATGATTCCAGAGCAGTTGGAAGCTATGGCGCTGGAAACTATTGAGAACAATTTCCAAAAGTTGAATGGTTTCATATCTACACAGATTCTTCTACTTTGGATATACCCCACGATGCTAGAGCTGGTATCTTCGACGTTCTTTTCTTCTATGTGGGCTCATCTATCACCACATTCAATGAAAAGATTGAAGATATTGTTGTAGTTATTCCATAAGTATCCCTGAGAAAGTCTAATTTCGTAAAAAATCTTTTTGTTTTCTGATTCTAAATAGCATTGCAGGAATTCAGGATTGCAATTAACTTTGGAATACCTTACCTACAAAGCTCCCTGCCATTGGATACCGGCACATTGCAACATTGTGTGAAATGAGCAGACAGACTTTCTTGCTAAGAAAGCAGTCTTGGTAGCCTAATGGCTTACTAGGAATTTGATATTTAACTCCCTTAAGCTTTAAATAAATATATCTAGCAAAATTTTAAATTGGAGGCTAGATATGCATAAAAAAAACAAGATTTGGATGATTCTTAGTAATATCCCATACTATGCTTTTGAATCTCCAAGGAAGGTGGATGAGGTTCATTTTAGACTTTTAACTAATTTTTCTCAAGTAGTCATATTATCAACTAACTGAGGTGTCAAATTTTTCATGTAGGTGTTGCTGATTTTCCTGACTGTACTATTTGTGACTCTGGTCAGCCTATGACAGCTGAACAAATACACAGGTGCTCTGTACTAAGAAGTTTTAATTGTGCTGTCGAAATTATATATTGACACTCAAGTACCAGAAAACTAGTTTAGATGTATTGATGCTGCGATATAATAGGTATAACTTTTGTAAAACAAGTGTAAGAAAAAATTATTAGATTGATTATTGCTGCTACAATAGCACATTATCAAGATTTAAGAGACTGTTAGGTTTTCTGCATGAAAGATTGACACAAATTATCTTAGACATAGCGATTAAATTAGTTTTTCCGATTCCGATTACTACACAAATGCGAAGGAATATCACAGTTAGGTAAAATATAAAATCTCAAACAACGGTAGTACTTAATAAAGATCTTATAAAAAGAAGTGGGTCACCAAAAACTGATAAAAGTTCTTTAAAAAGATAAATGTCTAATATTTTCTCAAATTGTTGTGAACTTCAATGCAAGGAAAATTAGCAAGTGTAAGTTTGTGAGTTATACCGTTGACTAATCCTGATATTTTTTGGAACATAAGATTCACATATATGCAATTGATTGTTGAATTCACGAAAAAAGTTACATGCTTTATCCCACCAAAGGACCCTAGGACTGTCGATGACTAGAAAAATGTTGCTTAGTCTGAAAAATCATATTTTCTAAATTTATAAAGTGGATGGATTAATGAGGTCATGGATAACACTTCTTAAATCAAAAATCGTGGCATGTTAACCAGGATTATTCAAATTTATTATTGATAAAACTATCGATTGTCTTTGTAATTATGACTGTATGAATCCATACATATAAATTTAAATCAAATTTCCTCGTGAACTCCTGTACATAACTACCCTAACTTTAATTTAAGAAATGTGTTTTATAAGAAAAATGTTTTTAGATATAGAACTATTAATTGTGTGTGGAGCTTATTAATCTTTATTAAATCCAAACCATATAACATATTTGAGTAACGATTTTACATTTTTGAAACAGATTTCACTGAAAAATTTTTTCTTTCACTGAAAATAAGTACTTATAAAATATCTATCATTCTCTTTAAACACACTTTAAATGTTTGTATTAAATTATTTCATATGCATTATTAAGTAATTAGATAAGTACAATTGATTCACTTATTTATCATACTAAGAATATTATGATCTACTTTTGTATTTGAAGAATTATTTAGCTTTCTATAAAAAATTAGAAGAAGGGCATTTTATCGCAGAAAATATATTACTAATTTAAAATTATGAAAAATATAAATTAGGAAATTACGCGAGCTGTATGAACATTTACCTTAAAATATCATCGGTTATGTTACTTTTTTAGAATAGGATGTGCTCATTGCTCATTTTGCGAAGATATTATCGTTAAAATATAAATGTAAAAAAGTAAAAACTTGCGTTCTTCATGTTATTAAAAAATGAGCGGAATGAAACCAGAGTTTTTTACTATCATATCATTTGGCGACAGAAGCATTGCAGCTGAAATATTTATTTCATTTTGAGATTTACTACAAGAAATTCGTTTGCTTTTGCTTTTCCTAAGACATCAAGATCAGCACAATTTTTCATTCACTTAGCAATATTACCAATTTATAAAATGTATCTCTAGTGTAGTTAATTTTCGAATATTTATTCTCTTTAATTTAGGTTCCAAAAATCTTTCGCTTTAAATTCTTATTCATTATATTTATAACACTTAAAAAAGCAATAAAAAAAATTACATGAATATTGTTAGTAATGTACATTATGATTTTTATGTTCATATAGAGAAAAATACTCCTGAATTGAAAGGCAACTTTCATAAGAAATGACACAGTACGGACATATGTAATATGGATGCAACAATTCAATCAGCTTGAGCTAATAAAAATAGTCCATCAAGTTACAACAGTATAACAATAGTACAGAACAAAGATTTGATGTTAATTTTTCATAAAAAATATTCGGACATAACTTATTTATAGTGTGGAAGATATATAACAATATAAAAATTATTGCTTATTTATGTAAAGATAAATATTTAAAAATTACTAATAATCATAACATACTCTGATAACAAGAAGTTACAACATGTTTATCATATAATTTACTTTACTTGCACAGATTTTTAATACTTTTATCTTACGAATCATAAAAGAAAATAAACTTTAAAATAAAATTCTATAATATTCGGAAATAATAACAGAAACGTATACTTCTTTTTCACATATTTTGCTAAAACGTTATAGATAAACAGACTACAGCGTTATTAAAAAGAACTGTTATAATGGACCAGTGGTGGAATAATTAATCAGAAAATAGTGGTATAAGGGCAATGTATTTTGCGGCTTACAAGTTAGTTTCTTTTTATATTTTTCATGAAGACTATTATTAAAGATAATAATTTATGTAGACTTTGCAAATAATTTTAAATTTTCTTTAAATTATTCCTAAAAAGAAACTTTCGCTTGAAATTCTTTTTTCCACAAAACTATAAATGTAATATATTATATGAGAAAGTTTGTAAAATGGCATTTTGATTAAAAGATAGTCACAAATTCTTAGCTTCAAATGGATTTTTATAAATTTATCTTATGAAATATACGTAAATATATCAATTTTATTTGTCTTATATTTTTTATGTAACATACAAAACTTTGAAAACCGATAATTGTAGAGTTTATAAAAGTCACCATAAAGCGAAAAGAATGTTTGCAATTAATTTTTTTTTCTGCATTTTATAAACAATCAGGAGAGTGATATTTTTCAAACTATTTGTAAACTCATTTTTTTATTATTCATCTAAAAGTATGGCATAAAAGATTTGGTTTATGTTATTTAAGGATTTCTTTTTTTTTTTTTTTTTTTTTTTGTACACTAGGGCTAATTTAATTGGACTTTACGAACTTAAAAATTATTTTCAAATGGCTTAAGGGGTCTCTCAAGACAAATGCCTATATATATTCCTTAATATTAATTATTAAGAAGAAGGAATAATCAATAATTTTTTCTACAATTAATTCTCAGTGTTTTTTATATTTATCTATGAATAAGATAAATGGCATAAGGACATGTTTTCTAATGTTAAATCAACTTAATTGTGGATTATAGCTTCTAAAATAATAGCTTTATTACATTTTTCATTGAATGCCATATTTATTAATTTTAGTAGTTATTCATTTAAAACTCATTAATTAATATTACATAATTTGAACCTTAGCTATCAATGATCAGAGAACTAAAGTGCATTAGAAATAAAGTAACATCCTACTTCGATTTGATTTCTATTGTTACAAGTAAAAAATATTCATATAAACTAATAAGTTATTGGACATATAAATGCGTCGCTGCACAATGAAATCAAAAAGTTTAATGTTAATTTTCATACTCATGGTTAGTTTAACTTCATTTAGTTAAACTATATGAAGTAATTTGATCAGGATTTAAGCAGTTTAAGCTGGGGGCAAAAACTATCAATTATGAAGAAAAAGATTTTTTAAATTAGCTATTCTGATAATAATAAAATTACATCAATAACTGGTCACTTTTAAAAGACAAATAACAATGGATTATTACAAGATTTCATTGAAGTTGTTTCAATCAATCATTCGCTCAAGTTAATGAAAAGGAGAGCTTTGAAGTACAAATGCGTGCAATTTGATGTTCATTGATAACAACAAAAAATAAATTCCTACTTAATATTAACCATGAACAACATTAGATTTAACTTCAATGTTATAAATAGTTTTTTAGATTTTTTCTGCCAAAATTTCCAGCCACTTTTCCAGCCAAAATCTACAGTTTTACGTAGATTTCGAACTATTACAAACATGCACATTAATGATGGTAATCGAAAACATATACTATTGAACTAAAAACAGAAAGATAAGATTCCGATAGCAGAATAATAAACAATAAAGTGTGAGAATAGATGCAAGAAAACATTTATGCATAGTTGACAAAAATTGGGGCTACAAAAATATCCTTTTCATTAAACAATTCAAAAATAAAAGTATAGCTTAGTAAAAATTTCAAAGTCAACCGAACAAAAGAGACATTTAATAAATTTTAACCCATGTTCCACTGTTTTCTCCATTACTCTATGTGCGTGTTTACAACTAATACTAGAAAAGGCTTCAAATTTTACTTTATGAATTTTATTAACAATAAAATTATATTATAAATAATTGTTGAGTGTTTGAGAGCTTCCTTACAATGATTACTTTTCTTTCACATGCTTTACTTTTCTGTAAAATATAATAATATAAGCTAATAATACATACTAAAAAAGTAAAAATTGTATCATCACCTGCCCTAAAAGCTGAAGTTTCATTACACAAATCCCTCATCATATCTCTTAGCCCATTGGTCAGATCTTCAAAAACATCCAAGTAAGCCGGCATACAAATGCGGAAATATTCTCTTTTACAATTTATATCTTCTAAATATTCCCTGTAGAAAACATTCTTAATCATTTTATTTTCTATGCGCATCTAAATATTTCGGAATATAAACTGAAATACTTACAACTTATGACATTTTGTTGTAAGGAAGAAAGGGAAATAAACGCATTTCAAAAGTTTACTTACCCGCACTGGTTTATAAGCCTATTATCTTTTAAAACATCGAAATGGTTATGATAAACTTCTAAATGTAAATTCGTCGTTTCACAAGCATCGTGGATGTCATTATCACAACTTATTTCCCATCCAGTTGCCTGAAACACTGAAATAAGTAATACACTTTATCATGTCTTTATTTTTATAGAGAATTTGAAAATTGTTTTGATAAATGATTTAATAGGAATATTTTATTAAATATTGTATTTAATTTAATAATAATTCTGATAAAATTTTATCTAAATTTTTTTTGAAAAATTTTATTTATATATTAAAATTTAAAAATACTTTAATGGCAGGAAAAAAAACATAACATATGAATAATAACTCTCTACTTCCAAGATTAGAAGTCTCAGCAGAATTCCATCCTCATAAAGTATCAATTATTGTTTTGATAAAATTCTGCTTTTTTAACAATGCTTTGTGAACTCCGTATGTATTCTAAGGATATATAAATAAAACATAGTGAAGATTTACATATATTCATATGTTATATAACTTGATTGTTGGTGTGTTTCTTTACTTTATCAATGGTATTAGAAATGTCATTTCATTATTTTTTT
>JAPDSC010145250.1:105391-159517 GCA_026290005.1 Latrodectus geometricus
ATATATATATATATATATATATATATATATATATACAAACATTTCATAAAATATAAAGTTAAATCGGCAGAAAAAATTGAACAACTCCAATTTTAAATCAATCAGGAAAAATTGATAAATCTTATAAAAAAGTATTATCAAGAGTCAGAAATAATAATTTGATATGATAGTGCAAGAGAACGTGGAACACAATATTTATATAATTTAATTTCAACAAATCATGTTTTATGTATAATTATTAATACATATATATAAATAATTTGTTTTAATATATCAAATAATTTAATAATATTACATTACTTACAAATTGTGTAAAATTAACTGAATGGAAAGTAATTGGTTTGTTCATTATACAGAATTATACGCTTATTTATACACCTTTCCATGACATTATAATCATATATATTATCAATGACATTAATTCAACGACAACTTAATAAAGGAATATTTAAATATTGTTTAAGAAATTTAAACGGAAACAATATTAAAAGAAATTATGGGGATAAGTATTTAAATTTAGTTTTTAAGAAATTCATGAGAAGGAAAAATTGAAATACAAAAACGTTTCCATGCGTTATTATTATTATAACATTGGAAAATAAATTGTTTTTTGTTATTATTTTTTAATGGCAACCTGAGAAAATTCTCTTACAATTTTTATTTTTTTTTTGGGGGGGGGGGGTTTAATGTAAGATACATAATGTGAAAAATGGTAATTATGTTTAAATTGGTTAAAAATATTTTACGAATGTAAATGATCAAATAATATCAATCAAATAACAAACTTAGAAACTATAAAAAAAATTTATTTGTATTAAAATGGATTTTTAAATATACAAACAGCTAATATGAAAGAAAATGGAGCTGTATCATTGAAAACAACATCGTATACTAAACATTAATAATAATTAAATACTTTAAGAAGTCAAAGCACATGCCAACCAGAAAAATCCGCAAAAAATTTTAAAAAAAAAAAAAAAAAAAAAAAAAAAAAAAAAAAAAAAGCCACCAAAAACTTAATAAATGATTAATTTAGTTACCAAAAGTTAATTAAATGATATTAAGAAGTTTCAAAATTAATAATAATGGGATGACATAAAATACCTATTGTGAACTTACTTCTATCTGACAAAAATTTCATTTCAAGTCTAAATTTTTTTTTTTTTGTTTCAAAAATAATTTTCTGTATTATAAAAATAATTCACAAATATCAAGAATAATGTAATTTATGGGATGACACAACAAATGTTATGATTTTAGCACTATCAGTCATGAATTTCATTTAAGACTGATTTTTTTCTGCTTTTACAGTTTCACAAATTTTAGTTTTTGAAACTAGCGGAAAAATAGCATCATTATTTAATAAGTAAAAAAAAACTTCGCATCGATTTCTCAACCAGACATAAATATTTACCACACTTAAAAAAATAAATAAATGCTCCAAGTCAGTTGCCTCAGCATAAAATTGTTATAGGAAGATAATATATTATATTTTCAATGCATAGCATATCAAACATTTTAATATAATTTCAAAATAGTGTCAATAACCAGAACAAATGTTTTTCAGCACTTACCACTTCCCATAAATAAAATCGCAGAGATATAATGGAGCTGCATCCTGCTGCACTCAACAACAATGCTGTTTCAAACAGTGAAAACTTATTTCTGGCACAACTTTGAGCGGAGTGTGCAAGAACTGTTTGATGTAATGGGCATCCTCTTTCAGAGCTAAGCAGGAAGGATATCGGTTGTCTCCCGATAGTCCCTCTATAGAGAGAATTGACCTTTCACCCGTTGTTTTTTTAATCGGTGTCACTGCTCCTTCTATACAACTTGCTGAATATGATCTTTTCATCAGAACATTTAGCTTTCAATTAGTTTAAAGTTATGGATATAGAAAGAACCAATATAGAAATTCTTTGTTCCATCAACATTTCGATCTGATATTTTGAAGAAAACAATCACGATAAAACTATTATTATTAAAATATCCTCATAGAAATAATTCTATTAAAAAATATATATATATATATTTAAAATAGTTTTTGTAATTAAATTTTTTTATAAAACTATGATGAAAATTTATTTTAGGCTAATTTATACAAAAAATTTATAATTAACGAATAAGAGTTTATTTCCAGTATCAAACAGAAAAACATTGTAATTCTTTTTCTTAAAGATAAAGAACAATGTTGTTAAAAGTTGATGTAGAAGAACTTGTGGCAAGGACATATCCAATTAGAGTGTTTCCCATTTCAGAAACATTCTAAGAAATTTCATTTTATATATCACTTAAGGAGTACTTAAGAATTGTTATAACAAGTATGGAATTATGTATAAAAATATTAATCAAGCGATGGACATCTCAAATTATGAAATTAAGTTCCCAATAGGAAATAATAACAAAATAAACGATTGGAGCTTTTATAATAATCATAGTTCTTCTTTCTTGAAGTTAAAAATAGGCTTTAATTTATGTACTATGAATTCAAATGTCATAAAAGTGTTTGAAAAAATATAATTTTGCCTAATATTTCATAAGTGCAAACTTTTTAATGTCTTTCAATTCCTAATACAAGTAAATTATTTTTTGAAAATATCACAACAATATCATATCATATTCCTCTATGACATCTCAAAATTGAGCTACACTTTCTATTTCATTCACTTAAATACCCTCAATTAATGATACCCTTGATCAGTTTAAGACAAGCATTCTTTATTTTGCATGTTTTTGGAGTTTTTGATGATTCAAGCTTTGTTTACGTTTAAAAACTCCTTTTCCTTTCATAAATAAACTTTTTCATTGTTTTGAAGGTCGCAAGTATATTATACTTACAATTTTTGATGGTTAACTTCATAAGTAAATATAATGATCTTAATTACAACTTTACTATCTCAGAAATCTCTTCTACATCCGAAATATTTTGAGTAAGCTAAATATTATTCATTTTTAGCTAAAAGTATTTTTATGAACAAAGGCAACTTTTATGTTTATATAATAAAGTTTAGAACAATAAAGAACTAAGATCGTGAATTTCATAGAGCTACTCCTAGCTCTATGGTGAATTCATTGTAAAATCTGAGCATATTTGTAAGATAACTGATGCTTAATATTACTATTTTATTCATCTAGTTAGATCCAAAGAAATTATCGTAAATAAATTTCAACTTTATAACATTTTTGAAATTTTAAGATTTTTAAAAATTAATTAGCTATTGATAAATAGTTCAGTAGTGATGAATAAAAAAGACATTCATCAAAAAAAGAATCTGTAAAGAATTTTAACACGTCGATACAAAAAATGCAGATAATTTTGTATAAGCACATGATACCACTTTACCAGCTCTTCATGACTTAGTTTTTAAATTTAGTCTAGGATTTTCAAAATTGCAAATCCATTGTTGAATATCATTAAATGAATGCTTAGTTCTACTTCTTACATCCAACTGTGTCAATATGGATTATGAATTCCAAAAGTTTTTTCCTAGTGACACGTGACATTATCTCACGGCTCTTGAAAGAAAAAAACACGTTCCAGGAAAACAATAGACTATGTACGTGCATGTGCAAACACCTTAATAATTTTTTTTTAATTTTTAATCATTCTACATTCCAAATATATATCTATGTATATATATGTTCTCATTATATATTTGTCTCTAACTTCGTGCTTCAACAAAATGCATCTTTTTTATAGTTTCAAAGTAACAGAAAAGTTTCCTAAAAGAAACAAAATATGTATTTTAACTTGGGTGCATTTCAGTAATGGCATAATACATAATCAAAAGTAATGGCATAATCATTTATGAAGAAAGAAAAATGTACTTATTAATCACTCTACTATTAATTATAGTTAATAAAATATTAGATGAATAAACATTTCATCATATGTACTATTCTCCAGAATTTAAGGAATAACATGTTTTTCGAAACTCACCATAGAAAAAATGACACAGAATAAAATTTATGGTTTATATAAATAATAAAAGCGAACTTATGTAAATTTATGCCAAAATGCAAGCTACCACTTTTTTGATTGAGAAGAAAATGTATAAAATGAGTGAGAGAAAAATATGCAAACATGAAACTTAAGTATTTACGCGAGTAACTTTTGTTGATTTTCAACTTTTGTTAGCAGCTTCGTTAACAATATTCAGTGGGTTTCTGTAATGTTAGAGAAAAGCCGTTTGCCTATTTCATTAAGGTAGCTTCAATTTGCCGGATCGAAATGGGGATGTCACAGGCAGATGCTGTTAGTTACTTTAATGTGTCTTGCACAGTGTGGTCCACTGTCTCTGGAATCAATATTAAACTCAAGCTTTTGAGCCTAGAAAACATGTTCCAGGCCCACCAGGAGCTAAGCACCGTTTTAAAATTCTTTTGGTCCCTAAAAAGGATAAGCATTTTTCTGCCGCAACTTTTTGCAGACCACTCTGGAGCAACAAGGAAAATAATATCTGCTAGTAGGGTGCGAAGTCGTTTTCCCCATGTAGGTCTCTATACAAGGCGACCAGTTGTGTGTATTCACTTCACCAGATGACAGAGAAGAGCCTGCTTATCTTGGGTAAGAGAACAGCTTTCCTGGACCAGACAGCAATAGATTTCTGTACTGTTTACTGATGAGTCCAGATTTATACGGGAGAGTGATTCAAGACGTGTGTTTATTTGAAAAAAACAAAGCACCAGATACCATCAATCTAGAACTGTGGTAAGACACAGATACAGAGGTGGTTGAATAATGGTTTGAGAAGAGATCTTATTCGGTGATCACGCTGGCCTGCATCAGAGAAGAATTGTGACTGATGGGAGATATCGAAAAGTCCTTATGCATATCTATGGTCATATGCTGGTGCAATTGTCAATGATTTTATTCTGAAAGATAAAAACTTACGGCCTCATCGAACTGCAGTTGTTGAAGAATTTCTTAAGGGTCTTGTTTTGGAGCGATCACCAGAATCCCATGGAATATATGTAGGACTAGCCTTGGTGACAGATTGCTACCTTATGTCCTTCTCCAATGTCTGTAGGAGAGCTTGAAAACTTACTCCCCTTGTCAGATCTTCGCTTTTCACTTCAGTAACCGATATCTTAGTTGAAAGCATGGACTTTTCCAACGAGATTGCTTTTTTATTGTAAATTATGTATGTGTTTTTCTTATGTAAAATTTTAAATTGCAATCAATGCATACCATTTTTGTACACATGTCACCCAAATTTAAATTTCGATATTCATTCATCTACAAATTAGACTAAGGAAACTGGTTGTTCCTTGATTTTTGGAAGCCATTCCTTTTTCCTTATGGTAGTAATATTCTTTTCTAAAGATAATATTGAGATATCGATATCATCAATAGAAAAAAATAGTCTGAAATAATATTGCTTTAATAAATATACTTTAGAATTATTCTTTAACATACAATAATATAATTGGCTATTATATTACAGTAGCAAGGTTATTTCATATTATATTTTTAATATCTTCTTTCATAATCTAGTTAATGCAATGAAATTTTATATAGTTTCATTATGGTATCTGATTTATTTCATTAAAATTTAATTTTCGATCAGTCAATATTTATAATTGAATAATAAATTTTTATTTTATCGGAGCAAAATGCTCAGTTTTTTAATATTATTTGATTATATTTCAATTATTGACCAAAATATTTATTTTTTAATACATTTAAAATGAAATTATTTAATTATTTAATTTATTGCATAAATTTCACTCACAGGTTGCTGCAAACTCAGAAATTTATGCGCAAGAATTTCTATCATCTAAGGAAACAATTCGCACAGTTTGATGCGTTTAGAGGATATAAATTTTGCAGTTATGCTTCACATAAAGAAACTTTTTAATTTATCCAATTTCTCAAAATTTCGTTTCTTCATAATGATATAAAAATTTAAAATATGAAAACCAAATTACAAATATTCTTTCTTTCTTCATTTTGCTTTTCATTTAATAAATATTCAACCCTGTATTATCATTTAGCTGAAAATAAATTCATAATTACTTATAAATATTAAAGATTAAATAATTAATAACTAAAGTATAATAATTTTTAACTAGAACGTGCGCGCATTTCAAAGTTAAAAATAAATGTATATAATAGATTAAAATATACGAAATTTTGCATTACTCAAGAAGATAGAATTGCCATCTTATGCCTACATAGTGTTAATAATTAAATTTATAAGCTTTTTGTAATGAATTAACATATAGAATTTAAAAAGCTCTTGTTAAATATTGTAATAGAAGTAAAACTCAATGTTATGTCCTGGTATCTGTTGAATATTAAAATAGACGGAATTCTTTCATTTTTTTTTAAATATATATTTTTTTTTCTTAAAAGAAACATTACCAATCATTCAGGTAAATATAGAAATGGATGTTCTATTTGTATGTAACATTCAGTTCTATTTTTATAACTTAACTATATAGAAAATAGAACTCTTAAGTATTTAGCTAAAGTGAACCACTGTTAAACCAAAAGGTTAATCCCAAATTTTAATTATATGTGCTTTTAATAATAACCTCCGGAATGTGATAATATTTTTTTTAAAAAAAATCGAATACTATCACTAGTAGCACTGAACTAGGTTGCCCAAAAGCTATAATATTATGCAACTTTAGAAGAAGTTTGTTATTTAATTTTAATTGCAGATCAGCATTTAGATATAGAGTTTTCGTAACAATCAAATTCAGATCTATAGCGAGACTGTTCATAAATAGATAGCTTGTTCAACGGGAACATTTAATCCTGTTGATAATCTGTAATATCCGACTCTGCATTTGCTGAACACATCTGTGTTTTACGCACACATATTTACTTCGTTCTTCTTAGTGTACAAATTAAAATTTCATAATTAAAACTTTCGAATATAATATGTAAATTTTAGATGAATTTGATCCAATAAATGATATTTTCCAGTCATTATAAAATTTTAGTTGCATACGTATTTGTATTGTTAAGAGTAGTCATGAAGAAATCGAAATTTGGTACGTTTATAAAATTCCGCCAAATTGATATCAAACTGTTTTGTATTGTAACATTTATCTTTAAATGTATTATTTTAATGTCAACAAAAAATAGTTATTTGATTGGGAAAATTAAAAAAAAAATAATATTGGTGGTTAAAATAATCGCATTATATTCTATAATAGGTAGATTTTAAATGTAAAATCGACCTATTATATAATAGATTATATATAATAGTCGACCTATTATATAATATATTATATTAATTATATATAATAGATTTTAAATTAAACCCTTTTTGTCGTAAAAGAAGAGAAATGTTTATCAGAACTGAGTTCTTGTTTATTGAAATTGAGATATTTTATCAAAGTACCAACTATTAATAAGTATGTAGTTTTTATTGTTGGCAAAGAATCTTATCTCTTAAACTTAATGTTTTTTCCTGTTCGACGGGATTTTATACCCAAATTTCAAATCATATTGTCGCAAATAATACCAAAAGACATCTATGGACCCAGAGTATAATATTTTAAGAACTATTACATGCTGGAAACTCCACTCAAAATTTAACAAGTATTATAAATAGTTCATTTGAAAAAGTAGGATTTATTTCCCTAATTCTCATCATTCTCATTAATTATGAGAAAAATGCTAATGAATCTTGCACCTTATGACTAATGAAGTGTGTTTACATTGTGAAGCATGTAAATGCTGTTGAAGATGAAGTACAATAAATTCTATCACATTAAAAAGCAATTTTTGATATTAATCAACACCTGCATAATTATATATTTTGGAGTAAGTGTATATAATGAATCCTTAAAAAATAAATATTAAAGTTAAGAAACATCCTTTAATACTCCTCGACAGTTTTTAGCTAAAATCCGATTTTTATCTTTGATTATTGAAAAAAGTATATTATATATCATGCTAGAAACATTAATAGTTTAACTTATTCAAATCCTTGAATTACTAGACCCTTTAATAACCTTTTAACTTGGTGATTTATCTGATAAAATTATTTAAGATGGCGGATGAGTATCAAAAAGGATTTACTTTTTGAATCAAAAGTATAACATGATTTTTTTAAAGATATGTTAACACGTAACATTCCTAATCAATAGATTTATCATTGTTGAGGATTCAGTTTTTATCTTTCTGTACTTCGCCCCAAAGACATAAGAGTCATTGATAGCAAAACATTCAATAGTCACACCTGAAAGATTAAAAGTAAAAATCTGCTTTGCTTTTCAAAACGACTGAAAACCACTTTTATGCATTTGAAAAGTTCAATTGAATTGCATTTAAAGTAAGTGCCGCAATCTGAAGATAATTATATACATACAGTTTGTAGGCATGAAGCTGTTAATCTTTCTTAGCTTTGTGGCATTTGCAAGTAAGTTCAATAAATTTTCTTATGTCAATAGCCTCAGAAATTTTATTAAAATGTAAATAAATCATAATCGACAGTTCATTTAAAAATAGTTTTTATAAATATGTTCTAATATACATACAAAATATTTGTATGTATTAAATAACTCTTACAAATATTTTAGAATAAATTATCGGATGAAATATTAAAACAATGCTGATAGAGGGTTATACTTTTATTTCAAACTTTTAACCTCTTTATATTAATAAAGGAATTGTTTATAAATGGAAAATACCTTCTAACTCATTTGGCTTTATTCATTGTATAGTTTATTTCATTACTTACGAAAATGTTTAATATATGATACTACAAATAGAAATTCAGTAAATCATACTGAAATATTTTTAAATTTATATTTTTGTGTACAATATTAATTTATTATGCAGTGTCATTTTGTAAAAGTATCATCAAAGTACGACATTTTTCTACAGAAATTAAAAAAAAATCTAAGTAATAAAACTAGTCTACACTAATCTAACAAATTTTCCTTTATCTTTAAATCTTATTTATTAGAAATTATAGTCAGTTTTGAATTTTTAAAGTTTATTTTTATCCACTTGTTATAAAAAATTTTATAAAATATCTTAATATTATTAAAGATGATTTTTCATAACAACTAGATATAGTAAATTTTCATAAGAAAACAATTTACTTAAATACTTTCAGTGTGCTTTTTTTTTATCATTATACTGGTTTCATTTCCCATTATTATATTGTTTTTTATTTAAATTATTATTATTATCAAATATATCCATCTAAAAATGTGAATAATAAAATATTTTAATTGATATTCGAAATTTGAAACAAAATTATCATATTAAAACTCGTATGTATATAATATTATACCTTATTTCTAGCTTAAATTTTCTACCTCGAAAAGCATCATTTAATCACTGAATGCAGATTAACTAATTTATAAGCACAGTCAACTAGTTATTTTTAATTACATTAAAAATATGCATATTTCTGGAGAATCTTTATACTTTCAAATTAAGATCAAGCAATAAGTACAATGCCTTTTCGAAATACCCTGCCAAATTACAATGTTTTAATAATGTGCCAATCACAATTTTTAGACTGGACTGGGAAATATTTGTCTGACAGATTTTTCTGCTAAATTATATTCATTAATATCGTCTCTTGATCCTCAATATTTCCCTGTTATCCAAACATATAAAATTATGTCATCACAGTTGTATTCTATTTAAGAAACATCTCAGATATTTAAGAAACATCACATCACAGCATCACAGATGTATTCTTTTACCTAAAAAGAATTTTTTTCAAATAATTGCAAATGCATTCATCATAAAAGGAATTGCACAATCCGTATGATTGTCTTTTGAGGTTGAGTGAGAAGTTAATAGAAGATCAGCACCTATCTTTCAAATTTCTAACAAAATTGTACAAATGAAATATTTGCATAACACAGTAGACTTAATCAGAATTAATTAAACTATATGAATAAAATCAATATGAATGAATTAAACCAATAAATAAATTTAATTAATAAGTAGAGCACCAGGTTAATCTGAGAATCCCACACAACAGATATAGATCATTTTATTAATAAGGTTATTGAATGTATTCGGATAAATACAAAGTCACAATCTATTCATTAGCTAAGTACTATGCCTTATTAAAGCAATATCAGAAATAAATGCATTTTTGTTTCCATCTTTAACTTATATTGAGTGTTTTTATTGCAATTTCACCTATGTGATTTTAGTGACCTAGAGACACAAAATATAACCAAACATCTAATAGTTTGCTAGCGCAACAATCAAGTTTTGAACACAAAGTTGACTTTTAAATCGTACTAATTACAAGCTGCACTTTTGTAAATATGTCTGTTACGACACTTTTGTAAATAAGTTAAGTAACTTGTAACTGTTTTAAGTTCCTTAACTGAGTTTTATGTAAACATTTTTGAAAAAAGAATTTTTGTCTTAAAAGCTGTAAGCATCCTCCCATCTGAAATGTTCAATTCTGTAAAACAAAATTATTTAATTTAGCACATTTGTGAGCTAAAGAGAATATGCTCGATTCGTAAAGAAAGCCAAAATCACTGACTTTAAGAAACGAAATTATCATCATGTCGATAATTTCGTTTCCTACTTTAGAAAAGTATATACCTGATCTGATGTTAATTTTATCATCCTATCTCGACACGAAATTGCAAAGCTTTACTGTCAAAATTATTCCCTAAACTCTTTAAAAGTGATGTCGTAAGTCTCCTGACATGAATCCAATAGAGCACGTTTGAAACGCTCTAGGAAGACGAGTTGCTGGCCATCAACGAACCCCACAAACTCTCCAAGAACTGTAAAGAACTCTTCTGGAAGAGTGGGACAGAATACCCCAACTTGTGATTAAGCCTCATTGACTCCATGCCTCAAAGCTGTTCAACGTTGCTGGTCGTCAGTGGAAACCATATCCCCTACTGAAAACGATTTCCTTTGAAGAACACAAATACGATTCAACAAATACAATAATACGAAGATTTTTTGTACACAAATACATAATAAAATGCATTTTTTTCTGCCAAACATGTGTAATTTATTCTCATATAACCTACTACTTCTGTCGACCATGTACCAATCAGCGAAAATGTTTCCCAGCCACAAGATCCACCTAAAACCGTAATATCCTTTAATTGTTTTGAGCAGTATATATATGAAGTTTGTAGAAATCTACCCACTCATGTTGTTTTATTTTAAAATTTTTACAAACATAGTAAAAAAGTTCAAAATAAATTTCTGTATGTTCATTTGTGCACATTTCTTACAATAAGGATTATGTGTAAGTTTAACAAATTAAGACTTTTATTTTACTAAATCTGCTATAGTAATGTTTATATGCGACATATCACTCTTGCATGCGGGCTTGAATATTCTAACTAATTAATCTTATAAGAGTATTGTTGGTAATATTAAAAATAATAAAAAAAAAAAAAAATTAAGCAACTTGTCTGCAACTAAGCGAAAAGATATCTGTGCTTCTGATTGCGCGGTTTGCTTAACAATCGCCACTTACTTCCCATAAAGGGTATTAAAGCACAATCGTTTCAACACAAAAATAAATATAGATAAGATAAAAGTAAAAACTTTAAAGTTTGATCTACAAACTAAGTACTTATTTTAAAAAAACTACAAATAATTTTATTTTTTAACAGAAATAATTACTTTTTATGCAAATTTCATTTAGTATAAGAAGTTTTAAAACTATTTTTTTTCTATGAGAAAAGGAATTTAAGGCCTATCGCAACATACACAACTCTTGATTAGCAACTGATTAGTTCTGCCGCGACAGCAAAAATCTAAAAAGAAATAAGAACAATTTAAAGGATAAGAGAAGGCTGAAAAGTGTTAACCTTTATCAAATTTTTTTACAGATAATAGATTGAACGAATTTTATCAAAAAAGAGAGAAAGTCCATTGTTAGTATATTTTAAGTTTTAATTCCATTCTTCTAAATTTGAATTATTCTCAATCTATTAATATTTAACGATACACAGTTTGTTACTTTCAACCTATAAACATTAATAGAATATTTAAAATTACAATTTTTAAAATAAATAATAAACTATAATGCGATAAACATATGAGCTCTAATTTATGAAGCTTTATAAATAATTATTTTATCAAATTCAAAATCAAATTTATTACTAATTCATATTATTTCGATAATTAACTACTATCTTCCATTAAAATTGATAATTAAAAAGTAATAATGATAAAATATTAATTTTTCTTTCATTCGAAATAAAGGTATTTGTAATTATAACTGTAAAAGAAAACAAATAAAAATTTTTAAATAAAAATATTGATGGACCTGTAATAGTTAAACAATAAATAAAAATAATGTATTAATGTTGAATTACAGAAAATGAAACAGCAGCTGTTAATTGTTATCAACGATACTCCACTTGTGTAAAAAATAAATATAGTGTCTTTCGTAATACTTGTGTAAGCCGTTTTTATGTGGGAGACATTGTTATTAATTTCTAGCAAAGATGGATGTATATTAATTATATTGTATAGTTAAAAAAGAGAAAGTGAATTATTAGTATAATGCACTTTCTCCTTTATTTTCGTTTTGCGAAGGAATAAAAGTAAAATTATATATAAACATATACTACTGTTGCACATTTATTTTAAGTTTCTATATATAAAAAGTAAAATAATTAGCACTTTACTTCTTACGTTGTATTATTGATAACTATGTGCTGCAACATGAATGAACAAATTAAATAATTAATCCTTTTTAATGTCAAAAGTATGAATGAAATTTTGTTATCACAATAAATTCTTTCTGCTTTTCTTTAGTAAAAGTTCAGGCGATGCTTTCTACTGCGAGAAGATTTTTGGAATTTTAATATCAGAAATTTGATGCCAGTGCAAAATACTTTTGTAAAAAACAAACAAAATATATCTATTTCTAATTTACTTATTTATTTAGTTTCACAATCACTCAATGTTACAATCTAAAAAATGAGGCTAAATAAAATTAGATTAATTGGTAGATTTGTTAAAACATACTACATAATCAAACTAATTAAAAATATTTTTTTATATTTTAGCTGCACAAATTCCTGAAGATAATTTGAAATGCAATTTTAGAGTTTGTGGTGCAGAGTTATTGGATTTTGAACACTTTAACCTTGGCACTTTATTCAGGTAAAATTATTAAATTTTCATACATTTTTAAAGAGTTTTTGAATGCATGAAAAATGTGTTGGGGAATCTTATGTCTGCATAAATAGTGTTGAAAATCAACTACTCAAAGCTATACAAATCATGGTGCTTATAGCATTCTATAGTCGAAGCAATATTTAAACACGCAAAACTGAGTAGAAACAACTTGCAACTTGATTATTTTTCTTTTATAATAATAATATACAAAAAACAGTATTTTTTTAATGTTAATAGATTATTTTGATATTTCAATTCATCGTAACGATTTACTTTTTAATTTTAAAAAATGACACAATAATGTATCGTTAAATGTCAAAGTAGTAATGAAATTATGTTAGTAATGAAGTATATTAATAGTGAAATATGTTAGTAATGAAATTTAAAAAGAAATGATTTAAGTCATATTTATAACACAAAAATTATTTATTTTAAACATTATTGAATATTACTTGTAAACTTTTATGCATAAAAATTTTTTAGATTTATTTTTTTAATAAAATCACTTACAATTTTTTTTCTCGTAACGTGAGTACTGATTAAAGTATTCAAATTAAAAATATTTTAGACTAAAAATCTTTTTTTTTTCCATCAAAATAAGAAATACTGCAAATCTGTATCAATTCAAAATAATAACTTTTCATAATTTATATAAAGTTATAAATATGCTAAAAGTTACAAAATATCCCTTAATTTTAAAATAATTTAAAATTATGTAATTTTAAATACTATTTATATTCATTTGGTTTTTATATCAATTTTCACAGTTTGCCTCCCAAGCAATAAATGTTTATTAGAACAGTAAGTATGAAAAAGCAGGCGAGGCAGCAAAACATATTAATTGGTTGACTTTTTCACACGCAAAATTGTATTTCCGTTTAATTTATTTCATCCCGACATTCATTTCAATCAATTAAAGTTCATTTGCTCCAATTACTCTTAAACGGAGGATGTACTCCAGCTGTGAACCATTAATCTGTTCTAATTCTACCAATCAAATTAGGGCAAATTAAAACTAATATTGAGTTTTATTCATTTTCGGAAGTATGATGTGCCATATCTTTTTAACAATTTGTACATAAAAAAAAAAAAAAAAAACAATATGTGATTTTTCTTGTTTAAAAAATAAATTTCTTGTTTAAACTTTCCTTACATTTATACGTTCATCAATACAATTATTCATAATGTAGAATAAAATGCAATCTCATAGAAAAATTAAGATATAATTTATCTTTTTAAAGTTAATCTATAAATAAAAATTAAAAAAAAAAAAAACAGGAAGGAAAACTTTTTACAGGTTTTTGAGTTCATTCAATGTTAATAGGAAATTCAGTTTAATAGAATTTTAATAAGATACCGGTAAATAATAATTTATGAGATTTATACTAGTTTATGAACAGGGAAAGTAGTGAACATGAAATATATAAGTACGAAATATTCCATTACAAAAAAGAAGCTCGGTCACATTATGGCTAAATATAGTCAATGGAAATATCTTTAAAATTCATAAAAATGAATTGAAGCTAGCATAATTCCACTGTTTAAATGACTAATCCAATAAATACTTAGAACCCTTTTTTAATGTTATCACATTAATAAAGTATTAACAAATCTCTTAATTATTGTATAATGTAATAGAACCCTTCCATCAAAATGTTTTTATCATGTACAATTTTTATGGCTATAAAATGAGAATTTTTCTTTTATTTAAAGAAATAGTAAACTATCAATAATATTCTATCTCCATTAAATAGTTATACATTGAACAACTTATCCATATTCTCATATTAGGATTCTATTTCCTGTTCACAATGATCCAAAATTAAAATTATAAACGTTCCTCCAGCAAAACATTTTCAACATTTAAATGTTTATTAATTTAGAATATTCAAAATATATTCAAATGTTTCCCAAAGTTTCCGTTAATAATTATATTTCAAAATCAAAATACGTTTCTTAAATAAAACTACATCTTATTTATTTTTTTAGTTCATGATAACTTTAATTAATGGAAGAACGTGTTAGACAATGTAACAAATGTATTTCTGAATAAATTGCCAAAAATACATATCTTTCGGGTTTTCATTGCAAACTTTTTTTCAATTAACTTCGTCTGTTTTGCCACAAAGTTGTCACTTTTCTCTCAAAACAATTGTTGCCACCCCCCCTCCCCCCAAAAAAATAGTCAGCTTATGATTTTTGCTATTAGGATTTATTGCGCAATAAATAAATGTATATAATTAACAATTAAATTGGAATTTGTAATAATGCACATGGTAAATATTTCGTCTAATTTTTTTCTTCTTACGGTTATCAATGAATTTCAATAAGACTCATACACATTAGCACAGATAGTTAAATGATTTCTGCGCCTGACATGCGTAAGATATTCCAGATAGTTTCCTGTTTATTTCTTTTCTCCGGTTGATTTCCGACGTATTTCCGTTATCACTGAAATATATATTTAAATATCTACAGGCATTACATCATTAACATGCTTCTTAGTCCATCTGACGACTTATTCCGAATTAATATTTTTGCATAACCCTTTGTCTGCGAAAACGTCTTACAAGGATCTATACCATTCAAACCATTTGATTCGGAAATACTGGTTACAAGTTGTTATCGAAAACTTCATAGGATACGATTTCGAACAGAAATTAAATAAGTTTTTGATTTTTCGAAATTATTATGTCTGCATAAGATACGGAATACATTTGAAATTATTTTAAGTATTACAAAATTTATTTTAGCACAATTTGAATTTAATAGTTTTTCTGTAACAAATTTATAACTTATCTATTTTTAAAAAAAATAACTTTTTAATGTAATGCAATACTGAAAAGGCTTGAACCCATTTATTCTCATAATTGAAAGAATATAGTATTAATGCATTGGAAAATATTGACATAACAATGAATGATACATTCACTCCTGAAGATTTGAATGTATCGTTCATTGTTATGTCAATATTTTCCAATACAAAAAAAAAGGTTGATGGAGTTTTTTAAGAGTTTAATATTATTATAAATCAAATAATGGAAAATTAAAATTTAAAACATAATGAAAAGTAAATAGAAAACAAATTTGATTAAATCTTTTCGTTAACGAAAATAGACAACAAAATTTCCAAAAATGTGATTTAAATGACTTTAAAGTGGAAAACATTACTAGTTCCAATCAATAAAAATGAGAATATATGAACTTCAAAAATCAACAAAAACTAGAAATTTGTGAATGACAAGACATCCAAAAATATTTGCCAAATGAACAATTTCAATAAAAAATTAAAATTTTGGCAAGACGACTATTCTAATATTGATATGGCAAACATTCTAAATTGATATGGCAAACATTCTAAACTGTTAATCAATACAAGGCTGTTTCAGGGACATATAAATCATAATCTGAATAAATCAAACACAAAAATTTCAAAGTTCACTTGGTACAACAGAGAATGCCAGAATATTATTTTTTGGACAATATACAACAAACCTCTACACATATATCATTATAAGCAAGTTAGAATGTAATGGAAAAGGAATCATATGTAGTCTGGAGGCAAAAGTAGCTCTCAATTTTATTCGTTTAGATAAAAAGGAAAAATGGGATTATTTTACGCATTAATTTACCATCGTTTTGCTGCTATTTTATTATTTACTTTTTCAATTTACTTTCATCATATTGAATAATCACTCTTGAATAATTTCTGATTCTTATTTCAGCTTTATAGCATTTTATGTTCCTGCATGACCATATCACACATATATTACCCAATATTGATTGCAAAGATAAACATATCAGTTCATCTTTACAATCGATTTTGATAAAAATAATGCGGAATAAATTTAAAGAATAGATAAATAAACTTTATTTTTTTTAATTTATTTATCATTGTTTTTATCTTAAAGAAGATTTTTCAACCCACATTTTGATTAAGAGCAAAAGTTAAATCAAATATAGCTTGTTTTTGCTCTTAAGAAAAGAGTATAATAAATAGATTGCTGATAGTTTGGTCAATGATAACATTTTTCTATACTTGAACTTTTTTTAAAAATTTGTATTTTGAAATGCTACAATATCTAGTATGCCTGTTTGATATTATGTAAGACCCCGCATCTTCAAACATGCACAAACATCGAAAACGACAAGCATGGATTCGACTAGTTGCCTTGCAGGATACATCTTACTATTTCCTGGGATCAATTAGCAAGATGTATCCTGCAAGGCAACCCTTGAAACCATAAGAATACAGAATGAGAGATATCATTTCTGTAAAACAAGTTGCAAGCCATATCAGATATGTTAAATTATATTCATGTTTGGGGGCTTGGGTAACAAATGAAAGAGTCTAAAATCAAAAGAATGATACAGCAGCCATTAAGAAAAAACTCTCAACATAGGAAATGTTGTATTGTCCTGCTGGAATCATCCAAATTAATTAAAATTATCAATGAATAAGAATGGATGCAGGTGATTAAACAGAAGATGTATCTGTTACCTTAAAAGTCTCCAGAAGTTCTATAACTTCCATCTCATATACCATCACGGAGTTTGATCAGCTTGAAAAGTCATTTGCTTACATATACAATCTACAGATTTATAAGATTTTTCCATACTTTTACAAAACAATTTACTCAATACAAATGTAAACGAAATACATCAAACCAGGTTACGTGTTTCTAGTGATCGAAAGATTCAAAAATGAAGTATCAACTTATGAAATACCATTGTTGGTAGCCCAAAAGGAAGCATAAAACCGAGTTGTACAACTATTAATGGTGCAAGTATAGTCCTTTGAATACTCGAATAATTACATTAGTTCAACTCTCAGAGCTGAAATCTGCAGAAATTTGTGGAAGTGTTTCGCCGGCCTTGTTTAAGAATTCTCATCAGTCATCAATTATTTCAACTGGGTCACAGATGAAATATGTGTGTTAACAGTGCAGCTAGAGTAGAACAATTCGTTCTCTCTAGCTGCATTGCTAAGATCTGATGCTGTACCATACAATCGATATTTACTGTACACTCGTGAAATTTTCGTTAGCGAAAAATTAAATTTTACCACTATCCTGGAGGTGCTGTTTTTTCTCATCTCTCGTCTTGAGACTATAAAAAGTATATCGGTTTAAGGCCATTGATAACCTGTCACACTGACAGGTTATCAATGGCTTTAAGCCGATAGCAATAGTAGATCTAAAATTTTTGATAGACTTTATTGTTTTATTTAGGCGATATTTCCTGCTTGGCATCAATTGTATAATTAATTGTTTACTTTCACAATACTCTTCCATTTCTTTCGGCATTGAATGTATATGTATATCTATAATCTAATACTACTTAAATTTATAAAACTATAAATATTTTGTGAATAATTAAATAATTATTGCTTTCTTACTTCTAGAAAATATGAAGTTGCTGAATTTTGCATAAAACACTGCACTCCTCCAATTTTTCATGAATTTTTTCAAAGCCTCATTTTTGCAATCACCCGGCGCATACCAAGACAGTGTTATGGAGAAGACTGTGTTGAAATGAATCGTAAGTAGAGTAATTAAAAAAACTTTTCTTCAAAAATTATGCAATATTAATTTAATATACATTTTCTTGAATCCAAAATTATATCAAAATATTGTCACCAAAGCTTAGTTTTAAAGAAAATTATTTAAAATAATACACATAATTTTATTTAAATAAAAAAAATATATTAAAAAACATTTGTTTACGTGTTATTTATACTAATTTGTTAGGATAAAGAGGATAAGGCTTCTGATTTAGAATATTGCATGCATAAATGCTTAATATATATCATCTTTGTCTCGTGATGATATGGAATGAGTATATTTTAAAATAATTCTATAGCTTATTTTGAAAAATCTGATATTTTACTATTTGAAAAATAATTTCAATGTATTATGCATATAGGGTTTGTGGCAGTGGGTAAATGCGCCAAAGAAAGAATGTGGCCTTTACTGGTATGCAGCAAACGGTTAATTGATTTAGCTCAAATCGGATTATTGGAAGCTACGCAAAAACAAAAGAGGAATACAACTTGCAGGTAAATAGTGATTACCTCTCCATATAACTATTTTGTATTATTATGAAAAACGCTTCTACACTCGGAATTCTGGAACCCATACTTCGGAAAAAGGATTCGTTTCTAACAGTCAGAATTAAATATCAAATATGATCATAAGTATTTTATTTTCCACCTTTTAATTAACAACATAAGTATATTTTATCTTCCTTAAAATATGCAAGCAAAAGTTCGAATAATCTGTCTCATTATATACAAGTACCACATTAGATAATAATACAGAAAATTCAATTTAAAAATACGTACGCTAAAATTTTTAAAAAATGCATTTTTTATATACAAGATACACACACACAAAATTATTTAGTTTTGGCACAAATTAGATGCAAGCTTATACTCACTAAAATACGTAACTTTAAATCTGAATGAAATTTCATATTTTAAAAAGCCAAAGGGCTCAAATAAATAAAAGAAAACATTAAGAACCTCTAAATGATAAGTAATATGAAATTAATGAAAAAATGCGTTTTGAATAAAGGTTCTAATGTATTAATATAATTTAAAGTTTCTTACTGAAAAAATACAGATAATGATTTTTTTACTTTTAGTTTAGGTTGACATGATCCACAATTTATAAGTTCTAATCTTTCTAACAGAGTTAAAATAATTTTCAATATTTGAATATTTATAGTCTTAATCAAAGCTCTTTTTTTTGTTATTTATTCCAAAGTAAGAAAAGTGAAGGAAAGAGTTTTTCTACTTCAAGGATAAATAATCCATGATCAATCATTACAGAAAAATTAAATATGAAAATTACCATAAACTTTGCAAGGCAATAAATGTTTGCGATTTTATTTTATTTACTTTTTTTTTTTTTATGATTTACATTTTGCGTTATCAGTTTCTTCTTTCTTTATTCAGCATCGTTGTAGACACAACGCAGTGCGTTGAAGAAATTTTACAAGAATGTGGGGAAAAGCCTTTCAGCTTGGTGAAAGAAATTTTCTCAGATGTTGTGAACCTGGTTGTGAAAAACTACTGCCACCCTGAATTCACCGATGAAGATTACTCGCCACCTCCATCTACACTAGCTCCTTTCCAAGAACGAATGAAATTCTTCACAGACATACCCACAAAACCAGGTCCGTATCCTTATCCACAATTTGTAAAAGGATATCGTCGTGGATCTTCCACTTCTATTAGTGCAAGGAGTATTTGGCTCAATATAAGCATGGTTGGAAGTCTAATAGCAAGTTTATTTCTACTGCAACATCTGTAAAGTGAATACAGAAAAACATTTTTCACATTTATCAAGTTTGTTATTTTAACTCTCATTTTGGATTAAAAAAATCGTCATTCTACTTAAAATTCATGACACCATTAAAATTATCCATAAAGTTTCTCCATCTTCATAAACACTGTATTGTGATACGAAGCAAAATGAATTAACCATTCCTTATTGAAAACATTTTCGTAAAAAGATATAATTTAAGAAAATCATTCTATAAAATTTCCTATTGCCATAAATTACCAAAAAATAACCACCTTCAATTTAATTGAATTTATAAGCATAGTATCATAAGTCAATTATTGATCAAAAACGTTGATTACTTTATATTCTATAATTGTTGATCTATTACTGACCAAAAAATTAAATGTAACAATTTATTTCACTTTTTTTTTAAAACATAATAAAATGTTTAAAAAATTACCATTTAAAAATTTATTTTTTAACTTTTTCTTCAGTTTAGACAAAAATTATATTCGATTTTATTTTTTACAATTTGTATTAAAGTTGATCAAATAAATAAATTGTTTTTTCATTTAGCAAATAAATAAACGTACCATAAATTTTAATAAAAATATTTGTTAACAGACTTTCATGTTTCCCCTATATCCAAAATCAGGTAAGAATAAGCTTTAGGTTTTATCTTACCATTATAAGATTCCAGAAATAATTTAAAACATCTATATATAACCAATCACATAATAAAACTAAAATTTACTATCCAGTTAATGTTTAGGTATTTTTTAAATTATGAGTGACACACACACACATTAATTTGTGCAACTACCAATCATAAATCAAACGAGAAGTTAGATTAGTGGTCAATTTGAAGCACTTTCAAATAATTACGTTTGACTATGTTGCGATTGACAAATTGGACTTTAAAATGATTAAGAGGAAAATTCATTCCAACTGGTAAAGTAAAATTTGATCGAGCTCCAATCAATAAATTAAGGAGACGCGTTCCACTAAACGATGTAGAAGCTAGAAATAAAAAAAATAGTCAAAAATGACCACAGATTACTTTTTTCTAGTTTTTCGCATACTTTTTATGCAAATGCTTTAATTATTATATTTATAATTACAAATTAACCGTTTGAGTGATGAATAGTTTTCTTATATATAAACATAACAAGCGAAGAGCGATAGCGCTTCTCCGTACTCAAACGGTTAAAATACATGTCGTAGAAATTTCAGAAAGAGAGGAATTTCAGAAGAAAAAATCAAAAGTATTTTAAACTTATTTTAATCCAGACAAGAAATTACTTTATTAATAAATACAGAGAATAAATAAGCAATACATCTTTCATAATGTCAGAAATTTAAAGAGTATATTATCTTCAAATGAAGGAGCAACATATGAAGTAACATATCAAGAGAAAACTATAGGTTACAAAAATTCGAATCTTGAATCTGCTTCCTCTAATGAGAATTCATAAAGAAAAATTCAAATCATTAATTCAAATTTTTTTCATGAGCAATTTTTTGGTATTCAATAAAATTTATTTGTAAGAATTTATATTTAAATAATCCAATTTTTTAAAAAATATTTCGAATAGTTAGTTTTTTCTGTAGTGATTATATTTAATTTATTTTTATATCTTATAGCACAATCGTATTCATTTTTCCTGTTATATTGTGTGTTTGCATAAAATATTTTAGTATAATCTACAATTATACTTTTTTTTTTTTTAATATATGAAATCAGCTGTTACATAATTGTGAATATTGGAGTATAATATATAGCAATAACTTAAAATAAGGAAAAAAAATTATAATTATAGAATAAAATAATGGTAATATTCATACACTATTTACAAACTTAAGTTCTCAGAATTCTTTTGTCCAAAGTAAAAAATTGCTATTAGACGGTATATAGTGTCCTCTTGTATACATTTATAATTAAATATTTGATTATAGTTCATTACTTAGCAATTTTGAACATTTTTTAAAAAACATAATTTTTCGATATGACTTGCCTTCAATTTTGAGGTCGTTTTCAAAATGTTTATTTCTTACAAAATAGGGAGTATTGGCCATGGATCTTTTACGTTTTATGTTGAAAACTTTTTGTTGGTCTTTATTAGTGATAGTGTTCAAAACTGGTGAGGCATAATTATTCAAAAGATCTGGAAGTGAGTTCTTATGTCATGATTAAAATGAAAGTCAGACCGTTTCGTTCATTCTTTGCCTTCAGGGTGAGATCTATACAAAATGAATTACCACAAGAATAGATTCTTCATATTAATTTTTTTGCATTTGATAAACTAAATTTTATAAGACAGATCAATGATTTTATCAGAAGTCTAAATAACAAAAGTTTCCATTATTTAACTGAAACCCTGTCATATGCAAAATAAAATAAATCAATTATTGTACATAAATGTAATAAAAACTTTGACAAAAGCAAAATCCAGACCCTTTCAATTTTATACTTACTATGCAGATGCTCATTTAGAATTTTCTAAATATAAACACAATTTATTTCTGAAAAAATCAAATTTATCAGTTACAGCGTTTTTAATCCAAATCCAATGATGAAATAATATTAATTTCCATTTTCAAATCCACCAATGACACCGCAGTTTTGGAATCTTTCTAACTCAAGAGGCAAATCTATTTTCAGACTTCACAAGTTTATTACAATTAGGCTATGGGATGTTGCTCATAATCAGATTTATAATGCGAGATTTATCATTCTCAATCAAATAAATGTCAGATCAAATTTCTCTTGAACTATCTCTTTAACTTAATTATTTTTAAATTGATAATTTTATAATTAGTTAAAAAAAATTATATAATTTTAAATAAAAAAAATTTAAAACATAATTCTTAAGTTAAAATTTTAGTTTTGGAAATTTTCATAAGGCAGAAATCTGTCACCAGAATGGAAAAGTGGCATTCCTGAGGCACAAGTGTATGAAAACAGTAAAACAGTTTTCACTATTATAATTTTATTTTTAAAGAAAAAGCTCAAATGACAATTGTAAATTGATTATAATTTTTTAAAAACAATCAATCAAAAAAATAAAGTTTATTTAACATTTTTTATTAAATAATTTATTTAACAAAATGGAAGAAGACAGATTGTGTATAAGCACTTAACTTTTAGAAAATGGTATATTTACTTGGAATGAAAATTTATGATCTGATAGTCTAAAGGAAATAAACAAACGATTTAGGTTAACTTAACTACAAGTGGATGAACATGGATTTTTAAATCAAAAGTACTAGTTCTTTATTGAATTTTTTTAAAAGACAATATTAATCGTTTTCCTTAAACCTCTTTATATATATCCAATAAGAAATTTTATTATCACTAACTTAAGAAACTAGAGAGGAAGATTTCCTTAAAAATATTTACCATAATTTGGTACACATCAAATATCATACATTTAACCAGCCAAAATGTATTAACTTGCAGCTATGAACATAAATTGGCATAATTATTTCATAAAATTAGATTTACAGAGGTGATTTTAATAAAAATTCTGAAATTTTAAAATAAAATAAAACTTAAAATAAATATTTAAAATGTATGCATTTTTGTTATGTTATAGCAAATGTTGTTCATATAATGAAAAACCCATTACAGTGGTACAGTGTACAGAGAGTACACTATATAATTAAATATACATGCTTGCAACATTACATTGTTACTCTAAATATTCTAGTAAAATATATTTTCATGATTCAAGGATATTTTCATCTATTTATTTCTATCTAAAAGCTAATATTATGAATATCTCAAAGTCATTTTGCTGATCAAATGCAATCATGGAAACTGTTCTTTTAAATTTATTATTTTATAACAAGTCATTTAATTTAGCTCAACAATATTTGCTTTCACTTTATTCTGTATGAACATGTTTCCTTCCTAAAAAAGATTTTCAATTTTGAAATAAAATGATTAAAATGGAGTAAATTAAACTTTTTAAGCATAATTCCATGAAACATTTTCAGATAATAGATTTTTACAATAGTTTATTCATATATGACACATTAATAAGATTTTATGTAATTTCAGTATAGATAAAATATATTTTGAAATTAATATCATAAATCATTGATTTTTGTTTCTCGTTAAAATGTGATGAAAAAGGGAACTATATTTCACAAATTTTAGTCATGTAACAAAAAATGCAAATTATGTTAATTTGCAATGGCTAGACAATATAAGTACTTGAATGACAAAGTATTACAAATTACTTCTAAATTCTCTCGAACAGCTTTATATTCTAGAATTTAATTGAATATAAAAAAAGTCTTCTCCTTGAGATTGAAATATTTAGCTTGAAATATCACTGAAGGAAATAAATGTATTTTGTCAGTACCAGATGTCTAAAAACAAATGCCTTATATTTATAGAATATTGTCTGCCTTTGAAATAAAAAATTTATTCACGATATTGAAAAAAAAATTTATTCACGATTGATAAACTGAATTCCCAAAACTTTGAGACAGTTTACATATTTATACTGAAATGTTTACATTATTTACTGTTTCCAAAAAAAAAAATATTAATATTCTTATTTGAGGTTTTGTAAACGTGTTTTTTTATATTAAAACAATGCACAAATAAGTTAGAACAAGGTCAATTATTTTATATAAAGTAATTTGATAAGGTAATTATAAAAATCATTATTTTATGCATTAAAGGTAATATGAAATAAAACTTAAATAATTTAAGATACATAAGTTATATAAAATTCATGTTATTTAAAATAAAAATTTTCTTGCATGTTTTCAATAACAAGAAGCAATTTTAAATTTTAACTAATCAAATATTCATCAAAATTAAACATTTTACCTAAGCAAGCAATTTTACCAAAATGTATTAATTAATTCAATTGTGAAAGTGCTCTTATTATTTATTTGGTCTCAATAAAGCCATAATTTCTTAAGTATAAATATTCTCGGCAATTTTAACATGAAAATTCCTATACAGATAAAAAAAAATCAAAATGAGGGAAACAAAATAAATTCAACAAATGTATTTATTTTGATAAATTCAACTGACAAAAGCTGATATCTATTTATTGACAATAAACAAAATAATTTCAACAATTGCAGAAAATATAAAACATATCACATAAATTATGCTTCTGACAGCAAACTTTGTTATGAATGTTCTTATCAAGAATGTTTTAATTATTTCCTTTTTTGTCACATTATGATACTCAAACACAAAACAAGCACAACAATGATTCCGGAAAACTCATGGGATATGTTTTTTTAAAACTGTGTTTCTTACATCACTCCTAAAAAATAAATGCACAAATAATAACAACCTTTACAATTAACCAGCCCCATTTTTGTATCATTAACATACCAATAATATTTTCAATTTATAAATAGCAAATTATTAATTTTAATTTTTACTTGTAAAAATCTAAATAAATGCAAAAATACTATTACATTATTTCCAAAAACACAGCAATCTTTCTCTCCATTCTCCCATGATTGCAAAGATCTTAAATTTGAAGTTTTTATAATTTGTAAACACACTGACATAAAATCCATTAAATAACAAAATTTACTATTAATTACACAAAGATTATTTCAGTTTTTAGCTCCAAAACAAATGTTTCGTTAAATTTATATTTTTAGATCAGACAAAGATGAATAAATAAAAACAATAACTCCAAAAATTTATAGTAATTTATTTTATAATGAATAACATAATTACTTTGAATTATTCATTGTTTAAGTAATTATATCAAATTCTTCAAAGTAATTATGTCCAAAGTAAATTATGTCTATGACTAAGTACACAATGGAAATATACATAATTTTGAAGAACTAGTGGAACTTTTAATCATTTTAGACAATTAGCAGCATTCATTGTCTCTAGAATTTTTGCATGGTGATTGACTTTGCTAGTCATGAATAATCTGAGATTGATAATTTGAATCTTTATAACATTGTTTCATATTTGATTCTTAGTACTTTAAATTTATAAAAGCATTTAGTAAATTTATAAAACTTAATAAATTACCTAAGTAAATTATTGAAAAGTATGATTAAAAGAATATTTTAGAGTTTTATTATTAAATTATTGTGTTAATAACACAGCAACTTGTTAACTAATTTTTAAAAAAAACTACTAATTATTCGTTGATTACAAATTGTTCTTTAGAAGGTGTGTTATTACGAACAGCTAATATTAGTATTGCTTTTCAATATCTTATTCCATTTCAAGCATAAGCAAATTAAAATTCAGTGCACTTAAAAAAATCAAAATTAATTACATAAAACTACGATTAAAAACTTTCATTAATAAAAGAATAATTCAGATATGAAATAAGAGCTAAACTATACAGCTTTAGATTAAAATATTTTTTCTAAAAGTTAATTGATAAAATTTGCAAAAAGAAAATTTATATGTTAATTTTTAATCATTACAGTAAATATTATCAAACCTTAAAAAATAAATATTTTTGAAAACAAATAAAAGAGCAATAAAAATTTCATTTTGCTTATTAAATAGAACATGTCTGATTACAAAAATTTGTCAGCATTTCTTATAGACTGCATAATTCATCAGGATCATTAGGATTTAATTAAAATGATTAATTTCACTGTAAAAATATTGGTTTAAATCTATTACACAAACATACTGAATTAAATGATGGAAAAAATAGAAATTAAATCCTTTAGTCAATTACATATTTCATTGATAAAACTAATTTAGAGATTTTCTTCAAATTTATTATTAAACTGAAATGTCACTAGCAAACGTTACATACAAATGGAAAAGAAAATGACTTATATTTTTGTAACTTTTAGTATTAAAAGAACTTTCTAATTTTTAAAATATTTCCAACCAAGTTTACATTATAAAGGACAACTTGATCATGAAAAACAATATTGCCAAAATTTTGCTTTCAAATCTACAATATATTTGAATTTTATTTGATCAAAACAAAAAGAAAAATTTTACTACTGTGAAAATTTATGTTTAGTAATGTGTAGTGCTTATATATAAATATGAGAGACACAGAAATAAAAAGACACATATCTTTTCAGCTGCTTTAAAAAAATAATGAGAACATACGACTAAATGTGTACAAAATCAAATGAATTATTGAATGAATGATGACAAAACATTTTAATTATTACAAAATATATATGTATACTACACAAATCCTGTAAAAAAAGTCCATTTGAAGACTTTATGATTCTAATGTTTTTCCCAAGGAAATTTAAAAGAATAACAAAATTTTTCTATGCATTGCCATCACATTTTTTTGGAATTATTAAAACCATTTTATGATATTGCTGACCTGAAAGAAAAAATAATTCACTTATTCAGAAAAACCACATGAAGAAAAGTAGAAAACATTAATATGAAACAATACAATGAATATGCAAAAATTTACGAAACAACAAATCCAATTAAATAAATTTAAAAAAGGAAATTTTTTAATTGGAAGAATTGTTTCATAAATAGAAACACGTTAATTTAATCAAGAAATCCAATTTTTATTAATTATTTAGCTAATGAATTTAATACTGCTCTTTACTATAATATTCTGCAACAAGTCTGCATTATATAAGGGAAGTAATGATTTACAATTATAGTTAATAAAAGCTATTTTTCTAATATTCAAAAAACTTATTATTCAGTTTATTATTATTTTTAGTTAGCATAATTAATTTCTTGTTTAAAGCGCAAATATTTTGATATTAATCTTAATTGATTTTATATACTAGATGCAAATTGTTTCTTGAAATAAGGAGAAAATTAATTTCATTGGTCTTTGGGAATACTAAATATAATTATAGGGCTTCAAATTTTAATTTTTACTGACTTAGTTTGGGGTCAAATTATTAATGTATTCTGCTATGTGACTTTTTTTCTTCAATTTATTGTTTATTAAGCAACTGGAATTAAAATATCTTTACATTACATTTGTCATGTTTATATATTTATATATTATGACATACATAGATCATAAGTTATATAATTTGATAAATAGTACATACATATGGATAAAAACAGAAGAAATAACAGAAAAATTGTCCCAAAATATAAATTACAAAACTTTGGCAAAAAATACAAAATTAAACGTAATATGAATGGACTACGAAAACCACACAAATCCTATAAATATATATGCATATAAATATATATGCATAATTGTAAACAAGCAAACCGAAGTACTTTTAAATTACATGTAACAAAAAGTGACTAAAAAAGTGAGAAAAAAATATTTTGATAAAATAAGAAAATATTTCAGTGTTCTGTTACAAACGATGGCACTACATTCTAGATCTTAATTTGAAGTCCCAGATACTTAATTGGCTTTGGGACATTTTGATAACTTCATTTAAAAAAAATGATATAAATATCAGATATAACAGAAAATTTTTGAACCAATTCTTAAAAACATTAATGCTAAATGTTCTTCTATGAAGGATATTCAGTTCTAGAAATAGGAATTATTACATTTATAGATTAAAATCTTAAATATACAGAGGGTGTTCACAAATTTTTTTAAAATTGAATTTCTTCATTAATTTAAAAAAAATGTTATTTGGAATCAACTTATAAGGCTTAATTATAACCTGCAACACTAAAAAAACTTTGCATTGAAATGTTGCTGAAAAATAAAAATGATCAAAGGCTGTATTTTTGTACTACCCAAAAAGAAACTCTTATTTAGTTATTAAAATACGTGAAAATCATGGTTTTAATATTTTTACACATAATATACATGACATTATTAATATGAAAGGAAAGAAACATAAAAAAAAAAATTACATTTGACTAGGAAAAGGCAAAAAAATGCATAACCACTAATGATATATACACATCGTATTAAATCTAAAGTTGTATCTCATAATTTAAAAAATTGTACAGCACAAAGAACAATCACAAAATCATTAAATATCTCTACATGAACTGAGAACAAAATTACGAAATCTGATAAGTTAATTAGAGAAAAAAACACTTTTTCATATTACCCAACACCAAAACTTGATTCTTAGCATAAGATTTGCAATGGTCGTATGAAAATTACTTGACATGTGAAAAACTTAAATATGTAACTACAATTGATGAAGTTTGGAAATAATTATCTGGGTAAAATAGAAAACCATTGATTTACTATTGAAAAAGAAGAAAACGACTTAACAAGTTGGTTTAGAAGCAACAAGTTTTTCTATAGATTTTATGGTAATTACTGGATTTTCTATATCAGCAAATTTAAAATGATAAAAGTAGAAAAAAATGTCAAAATTAATTTGGATTACATTCAGAAATATGATCTAACAACCATTTTCAAAGAAATTCCATCTTTTTATCCATACAACCTTCACTCCATTAACTTCCATCAGGATAAGGCTCCAAACAATGTTTAAATCTAATAATCCATTTTTTTTAATAAGAAATGAAAATGTTCTCTTTAAATCCTATTCAAGACCCCTAATGTGTCGCCAATGGATTATTTGGCATTTGGACTTATAAGTGACATCCTAAAACATTGGATAAACTCTGGAAGATTATGAAGGAAGACTGAAACAATATCAGATGACAAAATCTTGATGACAAAAACTTGATGTTTCCAGAAAATAATTATTTTGTAAAAACCAAAAGGACTATCAGCTTAAATATATAAAATATTTATTTCTATATTTATCTTTCCTAAATTATTACAATATCACAATCTTCTGAAGAAGCAAATGGGGGAAAAACAAAATGACTTTGCATATGTTTAACAGATAAAAAGAATCTCATGATTGTTATAGTGATTTATGTTTGATATCACTTGTGACTACTTATGTATTTATTATTGTACAAAAGTATATGTTTATAGTGGTCATATAACAACAATTTGTAGATTTTTTTAAAAAAAAATCTTCTAACAATCTATTACGATTCATAAGAACATTTAAATGATAAATTCATCAAATCATACCTATAAAAATCTTTCAGATGTCAAAAACATTTGATGAATATATTTAAATTATAAACAAGCAAAATTAGGTAGCTGTTGCTCAAATAAAGAATCTTGTCAGTTTTAAAAGAAGCGATTTCCCCCCCCCCCATTTCTTGACTATGCATAACAAATTTTTTTGTAGATGAGATATAGACTGAATATAAATTGAAAATATACTCACAAGGACTACCTATTTATTTTAATATTACAATAACTTACTCAAATTATGTAATGCAGTTGATGAAAAATGATGAATTTAAATCAACAATTGTCAAGAAGATGTAGTTGGAATTGGAGATGCTTCTTCAAGTGCAGCATTGCCATTCATAACATAAGAAGTACCCAGTCCATACAAATGACCACAATATTTAGCATCATCAATGTTATCTTCAAAGAACATCTTTGAAGCAAATAAAAAACAAAAAATTTGAATAAAATTCAAATATTACAAAAATTATGCATGAAATTATGTTCAAACTGTAAAAGATATAACTAAAATACAAACAGCTTATCTAATTCCTATCACAATAATATATATTAATACAAAATAAAATATATGCCAATAAAATACGAAAAAATATTAAAAACTTTTAAATGCTTAAATGCTACAAAATTCTAATTCATAGTAAAGAGAACAAAATTTACAGTATACTGACCTCTCGCATCTTGAAAAAAGTTGCTCCAGTTAAAAGACTATCACTACCTGCCTGATGTTGAGGCCCAATTCTTTCCAACTAAAGTAAAATACAATATGGTCATTAAAAATATGCTGTAAAAGTATTTTTAATAAAAAAAATATGAATTACAAAAATTTGCAAAATTAACTTAACCTGCATTTTACAAATAAAATTTTACCTATCTACATCCCAGAAAATAATGCACAGAATTTTTGGAAATATATAATTTATTTACGATTTTTTTTTTTTCCATACACTAGAAAAAATTAGGAAACAAGTCAAACACTATTAAGAAAAATGAATTTCTAAATGAAGCCAAATTTTAGACAAGATTGATATTTATTAAGTCTGCTGGAAAGTTTAGTTTGTTTTTAAAACAAAGCAAAACACAAATAATTTTTACCATCAATAAATTTATAAACTTTATTACATAATATAATTGTCATTTATTATTAATGACATCTTGCCAGCATGAAAGCAATTTGTATAGTTCCCTTTTGAAAAACATTTTATCTTTGATGCAAAAACTGAACCAGTGCCTGTTTGATATCTTGGTTTTTTAATTTTTTGCTTTTCAAAAATTTTTGTATGGACAAAGAAAAACAAGTGACAGATAGAGGGTGATAAGTTTGAGGAACATGGTGGATGCAACAGAATTTCTCAATCTAGTTCAGCAAGTTTTTGACAAGCCCCCATAGCATCCTATGGTTTGGCTTTATCATGATGTAATATGAATAGGAAGCTATTGAATATTGGTCGTTTCTTGGACTGCTGTCTTTAAACTCTATCCAGCTGCCAACAGTACTTCTCCGAACTGAGTTTTTTGTTGGGTTTTAAAATTTTATAATGTATTGGTTCTCAAATGTCCTCCCATATACATAACAGTCTCTTATTCAGAATCAAATTAGGCTTAGAGGAGTAAAGGCTAGGTTTCCCAAGTGTACAATATGCCCTTTTCCTTATAATATCTTCACATGTAATCCACTTTTCATTACCAGCATTTCTTCAATCATCTGATTCAAGTAAGCAAAGATGCACATGTGACAACTCAATTATCCAAACTTTTTCTGACTTAATTCATGTGACATCCATCAAGAATATTTTCACACCAATTCTTTTTTAAAAACAGGGTCCAAAAGAGTTTGCTGTGTTCAATTGAGACTTTCTGCGGTCTCCAATGTCGTCAGAAAAAGAGCCTGCTCTAACATGGTTTCAGCAGCATCATAGATGGTCAAAGATAGTTGCCAAGAACCTGGCTTATCAGAAAAGTTGAAATTTCCTGTTTCAAATTTTTTTAACCATCTTCTGCACATCCTATTAAAAACTACCTTCACAAAACACTTTAAATAAATTTCTAAATGTTCCTGCAGCATCTTATTTGTTGAAACTCAAATAAAATACAGTGGCATAAATGATCTTTATTAGTAGCCATGGGCACATTATCACTTCACACTTAGCAAATTAACTTAAAGTTGATTCATGTTTTGTCAGTATGTATACATTAAGTAATAAAAATAGAAAGCAAAATAAGCTCCATATAAACATGAGCTTACAAGTCAAAAATTGTTGTCATAGAAATGAACAAAACTTTACAACAGACCTTATATACTGTGCAATAAAAGTAAATTTATGCCAACAAATTCTAATGTTCTAGTTAAAATACAAGATCAGTAACAAATCAACTAATGTAAAAGAAAGTCTTAAAATTTAAATTTTTACTACTTAATGTATAAACATGGAAAAATGTATGCAAACTTAGAATTTCAATAACAAAATATTTAAAAAGTTTTAACTTTTATCACATTCGTAAGCAAGATTATAGATCAATGTGATCATTTTCTATTTTTTGTGTGTGAATGATAATGCCTTCTTCAATAAGGTAATTATTCTTATATGCATGACAGTGAACATATTGCTAATGTATAGTAGTGCATGAATTAAAAAGGCATATATAATTTTATTTATAATATATTGCAAAAGTGTACATTTTGTTGAACACTCAGAGAAAATAAAATTATAAATTCTGTTCCCATTTAATTCATTAATTTATATAACAAAACATAAACAAAGTGTAGAATTAAATTTACTTTCCTTGTGAATTCTTAATTGCATGAAGCAATCAGAAATAAAATAAGCGAGCAATTCAATGGAGCTACTAAGAAATAAGAACACATAACACAAGAATTCATGTATAAAAAAGACATGTAACTCGTTAGTGATGAAGGTATTTGCTAACCTCTCAATTTTAGAAAACTAGTTTTTGTGTAATGCAAATACAAATTGATTTGTAAAACACATAATAAAATTTCAATTTAAAAAAGGAAAATATTACATTTAATTATACCATATTAAATGCACATATATTATTAAAATAACAAAATATCTGATCTGAGATTAAGAATTTTAGATATTAAGGATATATTTCTCACACACAGAAATCATTTAACAAACAATTAAAAATTTCAGAAATGGATAGATTTTCTAAAAATAATCATTTATTTCTCCTTTTTGTATTTCAAATAGATAGCTAAATAATTACAACAGCACAGCATTAAATTAGATTTAAAATCTAAAGATTCTGATCAATTAGGATAAGACAAACATAGCTTTTTAATGTGAAATATATTAGATTTAATCAATTCTTAAACCAACTTTTATGTTACTTTAAGAGACAGACAAAATAGATTTCAATAACAAAATAAAATCACAAAATATTGATGTATTCAGCACCAAAATTAATGTATTTATAAAATTTCTATTAGTGTTATAGTTTTTATACTCAAATGCTCACATGCAATCATGAAACAATCCTCTCATATGAAATAACAATCACATTGGTGCAATCATCAAATTATTTACTATTCTAAAATTTATTTACTAGTTACTAGTTGATGTTTGACATAATAAAAAAGGTAAGGAAAGAGTACTTATTTTACATGCAAATTTCATAAATAATTTTCAAATAATTATGTACTTACTTCTAATTGTTCTGCAACTTCTTGTAGACCTCCTTTTAGATTTTTACAGCTTTTCATTAAATATTTTACATCATAAATTGTTGGAAAGTAAGTTCTCAATAGATCGAAAAAGTCTGACTCTTCTGCTGGAAGATTTTGGTCAGTTAGTAATTTTATCAAATAACCAAAATCATAACCACTGTGGGAGAAAAAGGAATATATGAATAAATAATTTTTTAAACACACACACATCAGTAAAAAATATTGGTAAGCATTTTGTTTGTAGATAAGTTTAGTAATTACTTTGAAAGTTAACAAAAAACTAAATTCTTAAGTACTTTATGAAATTCATTGAATACAAATAGGTGTAATTTATCATCTGAGGATTATAACATAAAAAAAATAAGAAAGATAATAAAAATTATTAAAATATTAAATACTATTAAGCACTATATATATAGAGAAAAGTATATAGGGTCTACATAAGCAAAACATATATAGAGAGACCATTAATTTAATGCAATTAAAGCAGATTTTAATGCTGTTAAACACAAGGGATAGGTATTAAAGTCCAGCTTTTTGCATGCATTATCTGAATATTTGGGATTTTCCTGGGTTTCTTCTCTAACAAAATATAAAAAATGTTTAAAATAAGCAAGCAAAGCCCAGTACTCAGACAAGCATTATAGGGTAGATGTTCAAATGCTTACAGCTACCATCAATTGTTAGGTTATGCACAGCATGGTATTAATTTATTGCCATTTGATTCATTAATTAATTAAAAAATATATAACTAATGGTTTCTGTAAAAATAAAAATTGCACATACTTATTTATTTTCAAATGAGAAAATATTTTTTACAAATCATTTTTTTCATATCATGAAAATTTGAGATTAGACAATACACGAATTCTTTTCACATATACTGTAATTACAGGTACTAATAACAAACCTCATATGGATAAAATGTCATGCTACCATGAAAAATGCACCCTTTATGCAAACAATTGCAAAAACAGTAGTATGATATTAACAGTGTGAGGTAGTTTATGTATATAAGAAAAGAATTACCTATGAAAAGATATCCAATTTATATTCTCACACAGTACAACCCCAGAAGTCATTAATAATTCAGCAAAATGATATGGATCTATACCATCCTCATCATGTTTTTTGAACTGAATACCAGAACTTGTCAGTAAATCAATTGAATCTTGAGCATACATATCTTCCCTGAAAAATTTAAAAGAATGTGATACTTGTCAGAACAGTTGCAATAGAACAATACAAATAATGTAAAAAGAAAATATATATAAAGATTTTCTACTTATTTGAAGATTTCTTATTAAATTATTACAAAGAAATGAGACAAAACTTCCAATTAAGGAAACAACAATTTCCTGCAGTTCATGGGAATAAATTTGAATACTAATGAATTTTCTACAGCAAAAATAAAAAATAATATACATTTTATAAGGTAACTATAAGTAAAAAACTGCTTTATTAAACTTTCAGAAAGGTAAAATTATTCAGAAGTCCTATATCGAAAAGTAAATCATATTAGCTTTGAATCTAGTTTTTTAAAAAGCACTGAGATATTTTTAAAAGCATGCATTTGAAACTTATTTTTCCTAACTTTTTGAAAACCAGCATGTATGATTCTTAATATAATTAATTCAAATTTATATTATTCAAATTTATTTTTCATATTTTCTTTTGAGAAAAGAATATCATTACTTACTTAAACAAATATCTTTATGTAATTAATCATTATTTGATATTCACTTTCAACTCTATCTTTTTTTTCCAATAATAATAATAATATTTTTTCGAATAAAATTATATTCAAATAACACTAAAATCTTAATTTAGTATCATTTGAATATAATTTTTAAATAAGTAAAGCTGAAAACTAAATATTTAATTTATGACTTTTTTTAATATTTCCTGTTTTTGAAACAATAAACTTCACATAAGAATAAAAATACTACTAATTCATTTGGTTTTTTTACTTAAATATTAACAGCAAATATATTTAAATATTCTTAGATAACGAATGTTACCTATGCTATGATATTTTATTAAAATAGGGTTACTAGCCTAATTAACAAAAAGCAAGCATATTTTTAATAATATATTTAGTTTGACTCAATACTCATGATTTATCACCATAAAAATTGTTTCCCTGCATTACTATTTTTTACAGCTATCTTAATCTCTGCTAAGGTATTCAAAGTTTTACAATCACAGGATATACTGTGAAAAATGATAAAAATCAGCAAAAATATAATATTGTATGATAATCTATGGATGTTAAAAAAAACTATATGACAAATAAATTGTTATTATCAAAAAATGTTTCTAGCAATAGTGAGCAATCAAAATAATATAAAACTAAATATTTTTAGTGAAGATGCAAAAAAAAGACACCCTATAACTTTTTATTAATATGATTATTGTAACAAGATATCAAGTGATTAACTAATAATAATAAATTAAGGAAGAGAGCAAATAATTTTGGGGGAAAAATCTTAGTATTTAACCACACCACGTGCAAGATGCATAGAATATTTTCTTTTTATGAAATTATGCATTTTGTGGAGAAAACAAAATATATGTATTGTGGTAGAATGGAAACCAGCTCTAAATTTTTTTAAATAGATTCTTTTAAATTTGAATCTGTGAAGAATTTCACATATCTAGGATAAAAAATAAACTACCATCACGACATAAATCCTGAAATTAGGAAAAGAATTATTGCAGCCAATCAATGCTTCTTCGGTTTAAGAGCATTATTGAAATCTTACTTAATAAAAAGAAAGACAAAGATCTTACTGTATAAGGTACTGATAAAGTCAGTTTTGACTTATGCCTCTGAGTTATGGACTTTAACAAAAAATGAAGAGAAGATATTAGTGACCTTCGAAAGGAAGGTTCTGTGAACCATCTTTGGCGCTGTTCTTGATAATAACAACTCAAGAAAAAAATACAATTTTGAAATATATAAGACCTTTATTGACAATGATATTATCAAGCCTATAAAATTAAGCAGAATGAGATGAGCAGGGCAGGTAGTAAGAATCAGCCCAGAACGAACAGCATTAAAAGTTTTTAAAGTAACCCCCTCTAATAAAAGACCATGCCAAGAGGAAGGCCCAAAAAGAGATGGAAAGACTGTGTGGATGAGGACTTTGTCATCCTAAAAGTAAAGAATTGGAGATCAATTGCTGGGAGAAAGGCAGATTTGGAAAAGCTCCTAAGGAAGGTCCAGGCCCCCAAAGGACTGTTGTGCCAATGCTGATGATGAAATTATGCATTTTAATTAATTGATAGATCAATAATAACTTTATCTAAAAGATAATGTTAAAATATACTCCTTTAATAGGGCCTTTCTTTAAAAAAAACTATTTGATAAATCTATAATCTTATCAAAGTTTTTTTTTTTTTTTAAATTTTAAAAATAGGACAAAGTTTAAAATAAAAGTATAGCATATTATCCTTTTCAAAGACAAACACAATGTGAGCAATGATTAATGAAATATACAAATGTAAATATACAATTCTGAAATACCTTTGTTGTTTTACATGATTCTAAAGATCACAGAAAAGTGTTAAGAGTAATAAGATATTTTTGATTAGAAATTTATCCAAACATAACAACCAACATGCCAATTGTGTGTATGTGATAGCTATAATATATAACTATTTCATTATTTATGGTTCATTATTATGAATATTTCAAGGAGTTATTCAATAATTTTTCTTATAGATGTGAACTCTTAATTATGCTTTAAAGATTGCTAAATTGTGATCCCTTTCTACCTAAACTGAACATGTATCTACTTTTTATATTCTACACAAAGCAGAAAAATGAAAATCCATGTTCATTATTATTCAATCACATAAAATCTAAGTTTCAGAAGTGGATTTATGAATTACACCTTAATGGAAGTCTAATATATGTCTATAGATTGTCTGGTGTGATAATGCTATCATTTGTAGTGGCAACACAAAGAATGATAGTGAAATATTCAGCACTTATAGCATACACAGATGGTAAAGTAATTGGAGTAACTTTAAATACTATCATAACATGACCAGTCGAAAATAAATCAGTCATAAAAGAGTTTAACACAGAAAGTCAAAAGATAATGTGATCTCTAATTAATGATGGATGAATGCTGTAATCACTTTGAAAAAACGAAACTTTGATAGCCTACTAAATAATGATTTCTGCAGAGTTTGTGATTATAAATAATATCTGCTAAAAAATTTTTATTTCTGGATAAATTTGTCATTATAGTTTAGAAGTTGTCATAGCAATATAAGTTGTAATGTAAACACATATTTGTGAATTCCCTGCAATCCAATAAAAGTCTAGTAAACCATCTTCCGATTTTGGTATTAAATTTTCTTTCCAGACAAGAAGAAACTTTATCACCAAACATTCAAATTCTCATGCAATTTTTTACAGACAACATTGAAATTCTTATTGAAAATTCCATTCCAAATCCAGTCAACAAAATCAATAATTATTATTCGCATTAAAAATATTTTGGTGTCAGTGCTAGAAAATAAGACTGTTCATATAAGCACAAAACTTTAAGCTTTTCTAAGATGTTGGAGGCATCAAAAATAAAGCCTGGTTATTTATTTGTTCATGACAAATATCTGAATAAAACTTGCCTTAAATTGATTATGGAAGTAAAATTTTGACATTATTAGCTCCTAAGGATAAAGAAGCTAGTAATATTGCTTGGTTGTAAATATTGTGCAAGTGTAAAACTATTTCCTGTTAACAATACTAAAATAACCTTTATGAATCTGTGAACTGACAGATGGATTTAGTAAAAAAACATTCCAATGTCAATTTGTGATTGCTTGATGGAACTTTTCCTACATAATTGCTGAATTTTTGTAATATTTAATTTTCAGATTAACCCATAATGTATCAATACTTTATTAACCCTAATTAATTATTTATAATCTTGTAAAAATTAACACCCTGTTGTTAAATTCAGATTATGATTTCCTGCTTTTTGAATTTCTATAGAGAATTAATCAAACCTAAATTAAACAGGCTATTCCTCATGACAAACTATTTTTCAATTCATATCTTATTACAGTAAAACTCTGGTGACTCCATCAGTAATTGAATAAAGCAATAAAAGAATTTTTTTTCATTTTTCTTGATAATCTAAGAGCTTATAGACTAGAACTTTTCAAAATGAGATTCAAAAGCGAGTTCTGATAGGTCACTTGATTACGGAATTTGAGTTACCTTTATCTTTATTTAAAGTACTTTTACCATGCACTTAACGATAAATCTGTTTCTCCAAATGGAAATTATTAAAGCTTTTCATCAAATTGTAACTATTGAAGTTTATATTCCTAAAACAGAATGATAACAATATGTGATCACTTACTAGTGTTCAGGATTGGTGAACATCCCTAAAACTTCCATGTGCTTTATGGAGAAAGTTTTGAAGCTTCCCTTTTATTATGTCTATTAAAAATTAATGTTTTCAAATAATGACACAGTTCAGAAAGCATTTGTGCACTAGATATAAGCAATTATCTTAATGTGTTAAAATATGTCATGATATCACAGTAATTAAATTTAATGGTAATTTTATATAACTGCAAAACATATAAATCCTCTACAAAGTAAAATTCAAGTTGTTCTTGAATCCAAGGTGCTTGAAATCATTATTGGCCTTACACAAGTTTCCTATGTTTGTTGAATTTTTAATGCATATTTTTACCCCATGCATAAATAAATCAAATTAATTCACTTTAAATTAGTTTTTAAAAAGTTGATCTGGAAGAGAAACTGAAACAAAACAATTCATTAAATTTTTTGTTGCAACTGAAATTTTTAACAAGTACTATCAAATGTCACCTTACTTGACAATCCATAATAGGTAGTGCATTGCAACAAGTTATAAATTTAAAATTTGATACTTTGATTTTTTCCTAGAAAGTTCTACAATAAAGCAACTCAATACAGTGTGTAAGACCAATATCCTCGCTGTTTATACTCCAGTCAATTTTAAGACATAACTAATAAGTCAGAGAAGCAATGCAAGTTACAAACTATGCTTTTTGTTAAAATTGTGTTAAGTATTCTCCATGGTAGGTGAAACAATTGGGGTTACAGATAACCTCTTTCTAGCCCTCAGAACAAAAAAAAAAAAAAATCTTTCTTAACATAAATGGAAAACCTTACTTTTGTTCCACATCATACATTTGCCATCACTGACAGATTCAAATCTGCTTCAAAACAAGCTTATACTGGTAAACATTTAAAATGTTAAAAAATTTTCTATATCTTATAACAGTGAGCACAAGACATCTATTAATAGCAAAATTTTTACTTAAGAATGAACAATTCTGCTATACATACATTTCACATATATTTGCATTTGTTTAACCTGAAAAAATTAATCCAAATATATAACTCAGTTGGCAAAAAAAAGTTAAATTTTTATTAACTTAATTTCCAAATTGTTTTTTGTGATGAATGTTTTGTAGAGTTTTGACTAGAGATGCAAAGCTAGCTGATTTACTAATAATAAGAAACTAATTTTCATTTTTTCTTTATTTCATTAGCATGTTGGCAGTACATTTTGGTAATAATTGTCTTTCATGTCTGAAGGAATGCTAGTGAGTCTTTACAGTCATATTCCAGCAAGCTTTGACCACTTTGCCAAAGTGAAAAATTTGCAAATTTCAGGCATATCACAGCATTATTATAAGTCAAATTTCATTCTGATAGAAGCTTTCTATGAATATACTTATACATTTATCTCCAAGATGCTTCTAGCCAATCATTTTCACACATGCTTTGGTCTCTCATGTGATTTTTTTTTTTTTTTTTTGTAGGAAAAAAAACTATTTTGTGGAGAATGTTTTCAAATCAATGATAGAGATTTCAATTAACAGACTTTACCCAAAATATTTGGTTTTAATTGCGTGTTTTTGCAACAATATTTCCAGATTTAAATTCATAAAAAAATTACATCCTGATAAAATTTAAGACAAATAACAAAATTTGAGAAATTCTTAGAGATGAAACATAACTTTGACAGTGGATAATACAATCATAAATGTAGTATGCCAAAAAAAAAAAATAAATAAATAAATAAATAAAATGTATTAGGAGAAACAAACATTCAATGTGTACAGAAAATCTGAACATTTCATGAGTATCAATATGTAGAAAAACTTTTAAAATTTAAATTATAAAATTTGTTTCATATGAATAAATAAGACTCATGTTATTTGTACTTTTATAACACATTGAGTGGAATAGGATGTTTGAAATCTATTAAATTAAGCAAAATTTCTGCTGAAAAAAGTCTTCCTTTATAATTTACAATAATCTTATTGTCTTTATTTTTATAAAATCAGGTATATCTTCAAAAGGACAAGATATTATAGATAACACAAATTAAATAAACTTAATTGACAAAATATACATGTATCATTTTATTAAAGTTTGCAAAATTTACCTGCTTATATATATTAGGTATAATGCTAAATCTAAGATTTATTCCCCTAAGGTTAGTTTTAAACAAATATATCTGATGATGGTTCTAAAGTGGTTCTCAATACAGGACTATAGTATATATTCTACAAATATATCTCAATTATTCTGAATGAAGAATACTAATTAAAAATATGTTTAACTTTAATGAAGTTATTTATAGCTACTTAATAATAATTACGTAGAATGAAGTAAGGAAGCTGAAATATAGTTAAACAATTTATATAAATTAAATCTAATTATGTATTACACTTGGTACTCCACTTTTTTATTCCTATAATGATCCATCAAATACAAATATTCTAAATAAGGATTTCCCTACAATACATAAAGATGCTTAACAAAACTGTCTTCTTATAGGTCAGGGGTGAACTTAAAAACAACCAATCGACTGGCAGACCACTAAGACCTATTAGAGTGATGGCCAATGCTAATTTTTATGAAAACCTAATACTTATTGAAGGCAATTGTGAGACAAATAAAAAATTAAAAGTAGATTGTGACCCAGAAAAATCTACCCAGCCCTGATATAGATAATTAAAGTTTTTTGCTATATACATGAACAACATTTCAAGCTGTTATTTATAAGTATAACAATTTTATTTAAAAATTATATAAATAAATATTCATTATATTTATCTTAATGCAATTCATTAAATCAAATATCACAGCAACAGTATTTAAACAGTCATTAAATCATAAATCAAATATCACAGCAAAATATAAATTTCTGTAGCAAATAAAAAATAAATTAAAACTGGTCTATGTTGAATAATGAATTTAAAATAAAACCTACGTTAAATTGAATTTAAAATTAAATTGCCATGTGGTGTATGTAGATGGTGATTTTCCAGTTTCATCCATAAATGTCAATCCCAGTTGTATGATCTTTAACAAGTCAACATTACATCTTAATAATTGATACTGATAATCTGCGGTGCTTCGAAATTCTCCAATAGGTCGAGCAACAACACCTGGAAACTCTGTATCCTAGAAAAGCAAAATAAATGTATTAAACACATAATTTTGCATGAGAAGAATTTTAAACATTCAGATGCACGTCATAAAGGAAAATATTAGGCATATAAAGCTATACATAAATAATTACATTACTCTTACAAATTAATTTCAGCTTTACAATTAATTTTAAATGCTTAAATAAAGCTTTCTTTAAATAATATATTTATATTAATAATCATAACTGTAATTACCCTACTTTCCTGCATAATACATGGATTATGTGTTAAAAAAGTTTCGAATTTTGTTGTGTGTATTATTTGCCACTGCAGATTATCTGATAAAAAACATTCCTCGCCCGAAAAGCTTAGAATAAAGTTTTGAATGAAATGTTCAGGTTACATAAAATAACAGATGACACCATGGCTCGGCTGACTTAATTAAATTATAATCAATTTTACCCAATTAAGTTAAATAATGAAATTAGTTCCTCAGAAAGATATTACAGTTGTATTGGCTATTGATATTTTACATTTTGCTTTAAATATAATATAAAATAAGTTATACAAGTATCTTTTCAAAAATATCACTTTAAATAGTTCATCTGATTCTTTTATCTCAGTTTATCACACTTCGCACAATGAGGTGTATTCAATCAAATGTTTTTCATAAAAGGTTTTTCTGCACAATTTATTATATTTTTAATCATACTATGTATTTTTTTATTTTATGTGACATCACACTATCAGCAGTATATATTTTCTACAATTTGTCAAAAAAATTGCAACAGATCATGTGACAATTTTTCTTATTTACACAAGAAAAAAGGTCTTTTTCAGATAATATGCCGCTCAAACTACGTAGAGGAAAATAAGGTTTATGCTGTTAATAAAGAAAGTACTTTATTAAGAAAAGAAAATACAGATAAAAATACATGCAAACCTAACATATGAATTAAAAGCAATTAACAAAAAGTTAAATGTATTAAAATACATTATAAAATAAAAAACCTAAACTAGCTTTTTAAATCCAGTTACATTTGGAGTTAAAAGCATCTTTTCAATTTTTACAAATGTACAATATAGTTGATACATAAGTTTATGCGGCATATATTGTAACTTTTCAAAACTGTAAATTTATATTCCCTCAAAGTATACACAATCAACAATCTGAGATTACAGAATGAGGATTTATTTTTTAAAACATACAGGAAAATTTGTTTCAAAGAATGATGTAAATCTATACTTAAATAAATAACATAAATCATAAGCTTAAATATATAATTACATAGTTGTTTAGTTAGTGAACAAGTCATACACACTTACAAATCTAAAAATTGAAAATGGCAAGTTGAAAAATAAAATTAGATCTTTAAGTAATGCATTTTAAGGTCCAAAGAGTAAATGGTTTTTTGGAAGGAATTATCATAAATACAAGTCTTATTCATGTGTCACAAAAGAAGAAACTCCTAACCATCTACTCCCACAAATATGGGTGCAGTAGGCAGAAATAAAACACACATCCCATGTTCTATTCAATAACAACTGGGATCTTATGCTCAGAAAAGTACTGGAATACCACTCTAGGCCAAAGTGAGCCCTTTACTTTAGTATTTTAATTCAAATAAAATTTTTAATAGTTTGAGGATAATATTTCATACACATTTATATAAATATAATAAAGTTTAAGATGCCAAAACATATTCCTAATATGATCATTTGCCTCATTTAGATAACCAGAACAGATACATATCATGTAATAGTAAACTATTTAAAAAATTTTTTCAAATTTTTCAAAATTCAATAGGCAATAACATTTTTTGAACTGATTTTCTTAAATAATGATTTACTGCACCAGAAATTCTAAAAAAAAATTTTTTTTATTACATGATTTAATCAACATATAAAAGACAATCATTATTATTGGAAATAAAACATGATATGAAAAATGAGATCCAATTGTTTTAATAATTATTAGTAACAATATTCCGAAAATCTGGATGCATTAACAAATATCTTTTCTTGATTGTCCCTTAATAATCATTCTTTTACAGTTATTTCAGATCAACCAATAAGTTTAATTATTATCATTATTTCATATTTGGAGAATTATATACATCAATTAAACATTAAGCAAGTTTATACGGGTCTTTTCCGTTAGCTGGACATAAATGTCACCAATTGTGAACCAAATGCAAGACAAGTAGCTAAGCAAAGCGAATAACGAAACAGTCAATAGAACATAGACTGAAAATGTTCAATTAGAAACAAATATTAATGAATAATAAATAAAATAGTTTTACCTCAAAAGAATGCTTATAATTATTGATTTTTTCTGAATACAGTGTTTTGATAATTTGCTCAAATGGATTCTTTACTTTTCATCTCCACATAAATTCAGAGAAAACGACAAAATGATGGTGAGAAATTGCCTGGTGTTTTTTTTTTTTTTTTTTTTTTTTTTTTTTCCATATGGAACTGCCCAAGTAATTTCATTTTTTAAGGGTTTACACTAGTTCAACGAAATTATATCTGTGATTGACTTTGAAATGCTGTAGACCAGCTTTTTCCATTTTAGTTGTGCAGTAGTCCTTCCAGAAGTTAGAACAGATGATTGACCCTTCTTCAATGTGATTTGTTATTGTGTCTAACAGTACTAGTAAATAACTATTTGGAAGTTTAACTAGAAAGCATTTGTCTGTCTCAAGGCAAATGCCACTAAATATCCACTGTTGCAAAAGAAAGCTATTGAGGTTGATCTTTTGTTTTGCAAATAAGCTCTTGTCTACCTCAACTATTTTTCAGGACCATCAATTTTTTTTTCTCTAATTAATTTTTGCTAATACTTCTACATAAACTTCTCTAAAGTAGTGGTTCTAATCTACAACAGTATTATGATTTATATTGCTGTTTTCCATATTATTTGACTGATGTCACCTGTTGGCTCCACCCATAAATAAATCTCAAAGATGGATGATTAGAAAACTCATCTTAGAAAACTCAATATGGATGATTTGAACCATGTACCATTGTGAATGCTCTTCTTTTTGCAGTATGTTAAATGATTCCACATCCAATGTTCTCTGTCACTAAAAGACATTTCATGATTCTAATTGCATGTTGCAACCTTTGCCAATATATGTTTAATCTTAAAATAGACTACATCTTCTTCCATTCTAGCCAAATCCCAAATTTTTTTCATTTTTTAAAACAAAAATATAGAAGAAAAAAAAAAAAGAAAAATGCACTCTGCTTTAAATGAAACATATGATATATAATCTTAATTTTATGTAAATCAATAAAGTAACTTGTGATTCTGAGGTAAAAGTTTAAACTTCTTTTTTAAATCCAGCCATGTGTATAATATTTATTAAAAATAATTTATATCAAATAATAGGATTTAATACTGTATGTAAAAAATGTTTTATATCTATTAGTATTTCTTGCAGAACTCATTTGTATACATCTTAAATATTATAATTATAAATAATTAAATATGCAAACTATCTCATTTTAAATAAAACATATCTTTAACTTTCAATAAAGACTTCCTTTTTATATTATTTTTAAATTTTCTTATACAAGCAAATTAAATTCCAAACTCCCAAAAATCTGATCCACACTCAATGCAAATACTCATTTATAATTTTCCTTATAGACAAACCTTTTATATATCTTGCAACAAAGAAAGTAATAAAATTGTTTCCAATCATTTATAAAATTTTTAATTTTTAATTATAATAATTTTCAGAAAACTTTAAGCACAAAGAATTTTTTAATTCTAATTTTTAAGAATGTCAAATCAAACTGATACTAGGTTTATATTGAATTATGCCAAGATGTTCACAGTAGCATTTATATTCTTAAATGTTATTTTCTAATAAATTAATTGGATAACCAATTAAATTGATGGCAAGAATTTTATATTCAATATTCTTGAAATGTATTACTTTCTAACAATTGTTAATATTTAAATGAGTTAAAATCTTACTTTCCAATAAGCATTATAATATTGTAAGGATTTATTTCTCATCTAAGAGCATAATTTTTTATAAAAAATTTGTTCTGTGCAAAAATACTAACAATCATAAGTATTCAATGAATATTTGAAAAAATTATAAAAAAGTATTGCGTGTGATCAGTAAATTATATTGAACAAACATACAAGTTAAATTTGACAATTTACGATATTTAATTCATCAAAATCTAAAAATTTCTTAATTAAGATCTTTTGCATTTTTAATCATTTCTAAGATTAAATAAATTCAAAATAAATTTTTTTTTCCTAGGTACTTTAGACATGCAAATGTTTTGGCACATTAATTACAAATAATATTAGTTTTAAATCAATCAAAAAATTAATTAATTCAAATTAATCATCAGCAATATCAAAAAGTTTTACCATAGCAACATATCGATATTTCTGGACAATCTTGCGTATTATTCTAAATTCTTCTTCCATATTATGTGCCCATACATCTCGTATTCCACACTGTTCATTTCGATCTTGAAGAGAAACATTATTATTTGATCCAGGACCAGATGCTGTAGGCATTATAGACAAACATCCAAATTTTACCAGACATAAAATAAATTATTGATAGCTAAGTAATTATTTTTCTCCTCAATAATCTTTAAGCTGCTACTCATATCTTGACAACAGACCTTGGAACATTCAGTTCCTAGAAAAAAAATTTAGTTACCATATTGCTTTATTACTTTTTTAGGATTAACTGAAGATTTATTAATAGACTGATACTCGATCATAAATTTTAAAAACCAAAATAATGTTATGAGAAAATTATTTAACTTAAGCAAACATTCAATTTTTTTAAATATTTATAATTAAGCATAAAATTCTTTGTGAATTATCTTAAAGAATTTATTCAACTATTATAACTTTAAAGAATGGATTTAAGAAATGTTTCACATGTTCCTGATCTAGCAAGTTTTATAGTAAACTCATCTAAAAACTCAGAACATTTATATACAAAACAGTAAAGATAGAGATGAAAATTCCCAAAATGCAAGTAATTTCAAATACCATTAGAAGGTAAAAAATAAAAACATTTTATGTAAGTGAATTTACAACTAGTATATATAATATCTATATGATAATATGAAATACATATATACAAAGCCAATGTTGAGCTAACTTGATATTTAGATGTATTTTATTGCTTTAATTTAATTCAATTAACATAATATATAAAATGTTTTATATAAAAATTATACAAATACATGAAAATATTCCTTTTACAAAACAGTTGGATACTTTTCTATAGATTTGTATAAGAGAAATATTAAATATCTCTTAATTATAAAAAAAGTAATATTACAATCATCAAATGAGAACTATTGTAAGATAATAAATAACTCAGAAGTTACAGCTAACCTTAATTTTGATGTCAGTTATTATAACAGGAATAAGTCATAATAAACAAAATAAATTTAAAGGCAATTTTCAATTGGTTTTCACAATTAAGAATAAGATTTAACAAATCTCAGTGTTTTTCAAATATATATATATATATATAAAGGTAATTTTCTACTCTTATTTCAAAGATCATAATATTTCATATTCATAATTCATCTATCAAGATGCATAAATTTAGCTATACTAAAATTAACTCCTACTACAAATAGTGCTGTTCAATTGATTGGTTTGGTAGTTTGATTTTAAAATACTGATAAATTATAAATTCCAAGGCTATGATACGAATTAAACAAACTATAGAAGAAAATAACATAAATAATGACTAATCAGCTAAAAGTTGGAGCAACTTTTAATTATTTAAATCATGCAAAATAAAAGATCTGAATTTTCTACACTAGTAATATTAATCATAAAATCTACTGTGAATTGAAACATAAAAAAATATTTATTCATAATATAAGTATCATTCGCATAAAAATTTAATAATTTACGTCAATGGTATTTTAAATAACATTGTTACTCAATAAAATCAGTTGAAACTGTGCAACACAAATATTACTAACATACAAAAAAAAGAAATATAACAAACAAGATTAACCAAGTCATAGTTAAGAAAAAAGTTAACATAGATAAAATTAAAAACCAAACATTTATAATACGCTTAATTACAAACTTAAGTTTTTAATTAATACTACGAAATAATAACATGCAAATAATTCTGAAAAAAGAAAAACTATATAATCCAATAAAATACATATTACACACTTCTTTTCCAACTAAACTTATCAAGTTAAGTTAGTCAGACAGATCCAGATTGTTACTAATTAATTTATTTATTTTGAAAAGACAAAAGCGATTAGTGATCTAAGCATCTAACTAACCTTTTACAAATGTCTCATTAATATTTGTGCAGAACAAATTATTAGAACCGATATCCACAAATAGAAAACTTTTCTAATGAACAAAACCATGAAATTTGTAGGAATAGTATTATAAATATAACGAAGATAAAATAAAATACCAAACAAGGCAGAGAAATACAACACACGACTGAAATTACTTCACTTCAGTTCAGTCGCAAGTTTACACTGTTCCAATACCTTGTTACTTTATTATTATTTAATTGACATCAAAAGAAAAAACATCGAATGATCTCGAAAGTGAAATTGCTTTCAAATACAAAAATATGCATTTAATGAAATTAATAAAATTCTTACAAGATAATGAATTCTTTTATTTACTGTTGTAATCTAATATATGAGCAGGATTCTTTAAGCAATAGGATATTTTTGGAAATTTAATTTTATATCATGAATTACAAGCTTATTCCTACGTTAAGAGATTCCTTTTCCTTTTACAAAAAAAGTAAATGACTTATTACACCCCACTTTAAACAAATTTTTATATTTTCTAAATACATTTTTCTCTTTTTAAGATATTTGTAGCCTTATATAAAAATATTAAACTGAAATTATCTCGGTTATTTAAAATAAACGAATTTCAAAATCTGCTTTCAATAAAAAATTCAGAAAATATCGAAAATGTTTAACTGGGAAGCTTAGAAATGTCTGAGTATTTACAGTTAAATTATCCCTCTATTCTTTAATTGACCAGATCCCAAAAAACGGAATGTTATTTGCTTATTGTGTGTAGCTGATATACTGTTTGCTTAACATCATAGATGGCCAATCTAAGGCACCTATGCCACAATATAAAATGGGGAAGCTTTAACAGTGAGGCTAGTTAAAAATTAAAAAGTTGAAAAAATAATAATGTCTTCTATAGAATATGTTAAAATCCAATTCATACGATGCAACAGAGACAGAAAATGACATTGTTTGACATCATTAGAATTCTGTTATCAGGGGAGAAGCCTAATGGTTTAAATTGACTTGACACTATGATTGTCAGTATTCTGGTATCATTTTAATAGCTTGACTAAACTGTTACTAAAGGTGTTAGTAAAACATAAATCATTTTTTTTTACTTTTTGATTGTCGTGTACTTTTATTTCATAATTTTTATTTGGGCCAAGCATATGTAAATATTAGGTTGGGGAAAAAGAAATCCATTATTTTTAAGAGAACTTTATGTAACTTCTTTTGGATTCGCTTTGTAAAAAGGTTTAAAACAGCTTTCATGTAGATTTTTAGGTCTTGCGAGTTACGACTGCTGACATGCGGTTAACTTCGATCATTTTTGATATTTTATAGTCATTTTCGACGATGCTGTATCCACAAGCGAGGTGCATCTCTAACATCGAAAATACCGAACGGAATCCACGAAACAAAAATTGTACGTAACTGGTTGTACGTAACTGTTTTTTACAGTCTTATATAGGACGATAAACATCTTTCACAATTTTAGCCACCCGGCTATCTTTTTTACCGTTACAAGAGAAAAACGAAAATGTATTGAATTTTCTGTTTGTTGTCTTCCATTTTTAAAACCTTGTACTCGTAACTGAATAAATGAAACAAAAAACCGCAAGAGGATATTTTAGTGTCAAATGTCACCTTTCCAACGAGCATAAATCTGAAATTGTTTGATAGATACTTCACGAGATATCGATCACTACCGATGTCTACCGAAAAAATAATGGATTACTTTTTCCCCAACCTAATATTATTTGGCATTGAAAAGAAAATTTTAAGCAAATGTTGCAATTGTGGATGCTATTTGCGCGAAAAAATAAGATATATCTCAATTTTTCATGTTTTTTTCGTATTTTGAAAAAGATTTGAATTTTTTTTTTTTTTTTTTTCCCCCCAGATACAGGCAAGTTTTTCAAACATGTAAGGCTCTGCAATTTTACATGAATGCATTCCAAAGAGCATTTGGATTCACATTTTTTTTAAACCTGAAATTTCATAAGAATTTTTTGCCTCGAATTCCTCCAGAGTATAAAAATAAATAATTTTTAAGAAATCTTTCCTATATTAATTCCAATAAATAATTTTTTCTGGTGCGAATAAGTTTTTCCTTAAGAAATAAAGAGAAAATTTGTGTTTTTTTCTCAACTGTAACTTCGAGATTGACTTAAATTTCTAATTATAGAAGTTAAATTTTATGAGACATATAAACTGTAATAAATGCTTAAGAAAAATGATACGGTTTACGAATAAACCTGAACTATATTCAAAATGCTGATAAAAGCAACTGATATCTCAATGAAAAAATCCTATTATTGAACTAGATGTAATTAAAACAATAATTTACATGAATGAACTTCTCATTTAAATATTTCTAAAAGAAAGAAAAAAGGTATTCCAATTTAAATGTTATTACCATCATGCTTTCCTAGAAATCAGAAAAATGACCTTACCTTAAAAGATAAAGTATATGTCATTTTTCAGCATTTTAACACTATAACACCTACAAACATCAATAGAAAAATATATATTCTTTCCATTATCTACAATGAGAGCAAAAAAATTAATTTTTTCTTATAAAACTTATTGAGATTTATTTAAAAAATTTTAAAACATTAATGGTAGAAAATTATTTAATTTAATTAATCAAAAATAAATTATTATTCTATTTGAAGATCAAAATAAAGGCAAAATAATTATTATTGAATTTTATTTAATTTTAGTAATTATTTATCTAGTTTAATATCCTAAAAACAAGCCAACTGCAAGCACAATTAAAACAACATAAAATATTTATTGCCTTATTTTTTTGGGTATAAAAATATAAGAATTCTATTTTAATTTTTAATCATCATAAAAATATTAAATGATAATTAATTCTATTTTGATGTATAAATTTATAGATGCTAGTGATAAAGGGATAAACAAAGCAAGTAACTTTTAACAGGAATTCAACTTGTAGCCTGCAAAGTTTATTGATTATTTTTATTATAATTTACATATAAAAGCCACATTTATAAGTTTAGTAACTAATCATGTCTCAGTTTCATAATTAAAAGTAATTTTGAGAATATAATTTTATAAAAAAATATTCATTTTTTGTGTGCCTTTATAAATATAATTATTTTACACATTATTTAATACTCTAATTTATTTTTATCTTTCAAAATGAGATTTCCGACTTCATATTCAATAAAAAAATTAATTCAATATCGGTACTTCCAATAGATTAATTTAGTAAAATAAAATTATTTACTTGTAGGATGAATTTTTTATTGTATAAATTGAAATCTAAAATCCATTTTGCAAATTTTTATCAAGACAAGTCACTATTAAATTTAAATTGATGAATTTAGATTTAAATTGAATCATTAAATTTAGATTTAAATTGATGAAATTACTCAAAAATTTTGTTTTTAATATTTCAATAACTAGGAAAATTCATCTAAATGATTATTTGTAGACAAAATGATAATTTGCGATATCAACTAAGTTTTGAACAAAGTTAAATTCTATTAAGTGTTCAATCTCTATTTAGTACAAGATTTCAAAAATATAACTAGTAAACACCTGGTAAATATTATCAAAAATATTGAAATAGAAGGGAACATGAAAAAGAGAGAAGAGTAAATCTCGTGAATCAATGCTTCTTGAACAAGTTTTTAAATCATGGGCTGAAGAAATATCAGTTGAAGCAGAAAACTTTCTGGAAGTTATAAGAATATTGCTGTTTAAAAAATTTATTACCAAAAATGAAACAAATTTAGCTACAATTTTCAAAGGAACTGGAAAATTAATTTACTATTTCAATCGCTTACACAATATTTTTAGTCATAATTGAAACTTCTGTATTTAAATTGAAGTTTCTGTAATCTGTTCTTTTAAGTATTTATGATTTTCGCAAAATTTTCCCTGAAAGCATATCTAATAACATTTAATTTTTTGCGATATATTTGTAAAAACCAAGTTTATTGATATCGATGGAAAAAGTTTAAATAAGGTTATAGTATCTATATAAATTTACATTCCCTTTATGATATTTTTATATCTTGAATTTCAAAAATTAAGTATGAATCTAATATTTTATTTTAAAAAGAATGTGTTAGAATTTGTGAGGCTGAAAATTGTGCTAGAATTAGATAACAATATGCAAATATCTTCAATTAATCATAACTGCATATTCAAACATTTTAAAATTAAATGTCCATTGGAAACATCACCATTTTAAAATACTTAAGGCAGATTATTTGACTGCTTATGTATAAAGCATTCAAAACTCCCACTATAAAACTATTTTTGCTAAGAACAATGTTTATAAGATTAGAAAAGATAAATGATAATGGAAAGTTAGAGAGATCCGATATTCAGTTGTATAGATTAGACAAAATATTTAATAAAAAACACTTTTATGTTGCCATCGCTATTTTCCTTCTGGTATGCATTATTAAACGATTTTGTATTTAAAAAACAATTTTAAGTGAACAAAAATTCGAATATGTGCTTGGATATAATGAGTCTTCATTAATAATTTGCGATGAATTGGTATAGTAATAAGTGAAAATGTAAGAGCTCCCCATAGTTATGAATGTATTGCAATGAACACTTAACAAGAGGGAACCAGTCCTCTTTAAAGAACTGGTTCCTGTCAGTCTAAATTTGATACACAGAGACTAAATTAAAATGTAGACATCAAATTCAGTGGTGCTTAGATGCGGCTGAAATTGCTGCCTCAAAGTCGTTAATGTATTTTTATTATCATTCTTTTCAAGATTTAGTTACCTTAGGCAATAAGAAAAAAAATACATTGAAAATCAATTTAAACTTATAAAAAGTGTAGTTAGGAACTGCCAATGACAAGAGATTATTTTTCTCATAAATTTCTACCATGCTACTTGTTATCTCATAAGCATATATCATAGGCAGCAATACCCGCTCAAAAATGTCAACAACGTACAGACAAATCATGAAAGCCTCCATCATCTTACACATAAATTTACTTCACAAAGTATTACACTGGTGAAACGATAGTTTGCCGTTCAATTATAAAAGACTACAAATCTCCCTGCTTCCATAAATGTATGTGGACATCAGCACCTGCATGGATAAAGTGTATTTCATTGTCCATTTTCCAATCAGACACTTCCTTTTTTTAGAATGATATCATCCAAATGGTATTTGAGTAAAAAATGGCAACTATTGTAATGTAGATCAGAAGAAAAACCTGAAGTGTCAAACGATAATGCCCTGAATTCGTAACAAATGGTAGCAAGCGAATATGTGATGGAGATATTGCTGGGT
>JAPDSC010145253.1:0-23311 GCA_026290005.1 Latrodectus geometricus
TAATACCAATTTCACAACCTCAAAAACCATTAAACTGGATCGGAATTCTAGCTCAGGAACTCTTAGCAACATTCATATCGAAGAAATTAGTCTTTTAAACTTGGTGCACATATTTAATGCATAAATAAATCAAAAACATTGCTTTTGAAAATTTTTATAATTTAAACATTATATTTTAGTTTTATTTATTTAAAAAATATAGATTATCATTACAATTAAAAAAACTACATTACATGAAACAAAATTGCTTTTATATTACTGAATCATATTTGTAATATTTTTTTGAGAAACTAAAAATATATAAACATAAAAAACATTAACAATATAAATGTTTCATTTCTAATGTCATTAAATATATAATCAATTTCCTCATGTGAAATTTACAAAAATAGACTATTTTTAATGCAGCTTATAAATTTGATTTAAAAAAAGGCTATCCTTAATACACTTATAATGGATGAATTTCATAACATTGATAATAAAAATTTACAAGAATTATAGTTGTACAACAAACTTCACTTTTAAACAAAATATTACATTTAAAGTATAGAAGTATAAATGAAACTTACATTAATGTTAGAAGATATTATTAATTATCATATGTAACATTTTTCAGCAAAAAAGCATTTCTACATTTTATATACAATTTTCACATTAAAATATGTGAATAATACAGTTCATCTCATATTTACAAATATGATTTCAATAATAAGTCCATTTTATTTTAGCATTTTTGAAATATCATTGATATTCTAAGCGAAATTTATTAATTTGTTCTTTTGACAAACAAATGTATAACAATATATTTTACATTGGAATGTTATTCTTTAACCCTTGGAGTACTGACTGTATTGTTTTGGAGTAAGCAGGTGACGAGTCTCATTAATTAAATGTACCCAAGGGTGTGACAGTTTTCATTCATGTAGATAAAAAATTATATGAGATAACTTGAGAAAGTTTATTCTTGGAATGGAATTAATAAATGAAGAAAAACTATTCTTACCATACAAATATCACATTTTCTTTCTTTCATGGTAAATTGACAACAGTATTCCTACAACTTTCTTCAAAAAAACCAATCAACGACAAATAGCATATAAAATATTATTTTTTTTTGTTATTATATTCTCTCATGATGCCTAAAAGTGTGCTTTCAATGACAAAAAAGACAGCCACTAATAGCTGTCATTATCTCACTGGTGTTGTAGTTTCACTTTCAACATTATTAAAATATGCACAATCGGACAACAAACTCCACTATAAAAATCGTGGATCATTCTTGTGGAAGACATTGTATGGCAGGTCTCATTTTATGCACAAAGTGCGTTGGTATGAATTAAGTTAAGCAAACAGTTTTTCTTTCATAAATATCACACAAGTTTGGCCTCATAAACGGATATGAGGAACATGATGGCTATACCAGCAAGGATTCCAAAATTTTTCACCAAAAGCATTTTTATGCGAGACCCCTGTTGATGTTCACGTAACTCGGGAAGCTGAAAAAATAAAGAAACAATATACGCGCATGTAATAACTTACGTTTCAATCATTTTAATGAAATTAATATAAACGCAACAACAAATTGTATTATTAACGAAGGTGATATCGTTACCATTTCGCCTAAGGCAACATAAAGGAAAATCCCCGCTGTGATCGCCATCACCCATTTCCTGGCGACTTCATTATCGCCAATTAAAATGCCAAGGTAAAGTCCTCCGAAGCATGTCAAGCCACTCAAGAAATTGATCCATAACGCCTTTGAAAAGGACAGTCCAGTAGAAAGAAGCATAACAAAATCCCCTAGATTTAAAAAAATGTTTTTGTAAATGAATGTGTTTGTACAAATTTCTTACTTACGAATTTCTATTCTTTTATAATGAGAGAGAATTTGTTTTTAGTTACCAAAAACTTACACAAAATTATTTTAATAGTATTATATAAAAAGTACACAAAATTTTTATGTAATATTATTTACATTAATTAAGCCATAGATTGCTTCATAAAAATATCTACGTATGAAAATTTCCAAGTTCTAATTAAGCGAAATAGTTAGTAGAATGAAAGCAAAAATTTAAGAACAGAATATAGAAATGCATAAATAATAGACTATATGAATTTAATTTTTTTAATTTCATTCTGATATTTTAACTGTATTTACTACTATGTTTTTGTTATTTAATTGCTTACACACAAATACATTAAGAAAGTTATATATCATTAATTTCTTCATAAAAATTTACCTTTTAAAATACAAATTTTACTAAAATACTCATTTTGATAAAGATCAATGTGTCAAAAATATTTTTACAATTTTGTTTGAATGAAATCTAAATTATATCCGATACCTATTATATTTTTATATTAACTTATTTTCACTACAGTTGGACTTTCCTTTAACATTAGGAAATTATGTAGTTTAATATAAATCTGATACATATGTATATACGTTTTAATTTTAAGTTGTTATATGTTATAGAAGGCTTATATTTTTAAAAATGCGCAAAATTACAATTAATATTTATACTGTGTCTAATAAAATTAATGGCAATCGCAAACTTAATCATTTGAACTGCTAAGAAAAAAAGTATTCCAATATTATTGAATGAAAAAAAGAGAAAGAAATAGTAAACTTGTTTTAGTTTTGTGATAATTTTGTCCCACTTACAAAAGAGTAGCAAACATTCTGGTAATATGTGCTATAAAGATTTAAAATGCAAATTAATCTTAAATTGTAAATCTAAAAGAAACTTTAAAATCATTATACCTTACAATTGAAACTAATTTTTTAATTTATAAAAATATATTAGGTTTTGAAAACTGTGGAAGAGAAACATTTGGTAAATATAAACTTTAAAAGTATTTTAAAATTTCGTAAATCTCATCAAATATGCAATGTTATATCATTTTATGAAGCACAATATAATCAAGAAATGAAAATGAATCCTTTGCAGGGAAAGTTTGAAATTCGATTTCGGTACCGGTGATCGCATTTCTTCTTGGAATAGGAAAAACATTAGAGCAGTGATTCTCAACCTGTGGGGCGCGCCCCCCTCGCAAGCATATCCAAGAGAAAATGTTATTTAACAAAATTGATTAAGTGACTGAAAGGAAAGAACACACATACATACAAAACAAAATACATTTCGAAATATTAAATAATTAACTTATTAAATTAAAACAACTTACTAAATTAAAAACAAATTTAATAACTATTTGTGACTTCTTTAGGCCTGTCTTTCAGAGCAAAGTTTTTCGAAGGGGTGTTTAATATTAGAAATAGACACTCTCAGTTCTTTTTCTATATTTAGCTGCGATCTATATTTTGTCTTCAAAGAAGCCACCGCAGAAAATCCAGTTTCACAAAGGTAAGATGTTGAAAATGATAGTAGAATGCGAAATGTCCTTGTTTTTAGTGCAGAAAACTCATCATCCACTCCTGCCCGAAATTCAAAGAGTGATTTATTACTAAATTGTCTTTCGGTTTCGCCGCTTGCCGTGAAGTCTATGAAGGTTTCTTCCTCTTCGATTGAGAGTCCTTCGGGAGTATTTTGAAATGGATCCCTCACTCACTTGTAACTTGATATCATTTTGTCGTCAGCAAGAAAGTACTTTTTAAAATTCTTTGCTAGCATTGCTAAACGATTTTCAATGATTACAAAAACAACTTTTACATGTTGTTCTTCAGCCTTGTAAGTTTTAATACAATCATTCAAATTTGCAAACGTTGTTAAGTTTTCTTGCTTTAATATTCTGCTCCACAATTCCAATTTCCTACAAAAAGCATTAACTTTATCACTCGTATCCAATATATGTGTATTTGCTCCTTGCAGTTGAAGATTCAAGTTATTTAGTTTCTCGAATATGTCGACCATGTAGCTAAATTTCAACACAAATAAACTATCGCGAAAATTATCAGCTTCCGGTCTGTTTTCCTCTTCTAGGAAAACGGCGACATCTTCTCTTAATTCATAAACACGTTGCAAAAATTTCCCTCATAATAACCATCTTGCCTCGCAATAAAATAGTAACGCTGAACGTACTGCACCCATGTCTTTACAAAGTGCGGAAAAGATTCTTTATTTCAGGGGTCTCATTTTTATATAATTTACTACGGTTACAACCGTAGTTAACACAATATTCAAACCAGGACTCATTTCTTTGGAAGCCAAAGCTTCTCTGTGGATCATGCAATGTGTCCAGACGCACTGTGGCGATTTTTGTTTTACAGGTGCTTGAATACTTTGGAATCTTCCTGACATAGAACGAGCACCATCCGTGCATATTCCGACGCAATTTTTCCATTCTATGTTTGCCTCGTTCATAAAATCATTTAAGATAGCAAATAAAGCGACTACTGACAAATCATCACAAAATCTAACATAGGCAATGAAATGAGCATCTTTATTACTATCTGTTGCCTCATCGAGTTGTATTGAAAACAATTTGTAACTCAACTTCGACAAAAGCTGACACTCTACATCTTCAGCTATATCAGCAATTCGACGGGGAACAGTATCATTTGAAAGAGGTATAGACTGCATTTGTTTTGCAAAATTATCTCCAAACATAATTTCTACAATATCAATCGCGGCTGGCAAAATAAACTCTTCACTAATGGTGTGAGGCTTTTTACATCTGGCTATTTTATATGAAACTTTGTAAGAGGCAGTTAAAGCTTTTTCATTCACAGACAAATTTTTTTAAACAATGATTTTTCCTTATTATATGATTTTAATTTTAATTCGAAGAATTCTCTGGGTTTGTTTACGTACTCACTATGAAGCGTTTCCAAATGTCGTTTAAGTTTATTAGGTTTCATGCTGTCTGCCGCCAACATTTTTGAGCAAATGATACACAGAGGCCTTTCTTCTTCATTTACTTCAGTACTAGCGAACCCAAAATTAAAGTATTCTTGAGAATATTTTCTTGGTTTTATTTTCGGAGCCACGCTCATCTGTGTACTTGTTGATGCTTTTCTATCGTCTAATGCTCGCTTACCCCAGCTTAAAAATTTATCCATGATTCTGCATAAGTCTGCTGCCGTGAATATTTAATATGGTGAATTGCAATTACACGAATATATATATAATATACACATTCAGAATAGATTCAATAGCGATAGAAGGATCGACTCGAATGAGATTGTCTGGAATTGAAATTGGCGTCATAGAACTTTCTCCTTCTCCCTATGAGAAAACATTTGTTCACATCTGCGCACGCTCCTAGCTTAATTTTTTGCTGACCAGACAAATTCCAAAGAAATCAAAACTTCTCGCGAAACCATGAGAATGCCCAACAAGGCGGAATGCAAGAGCAATAAAAAGCATAGGATTCTTGTTTTTTCAATGCTGAGGATTGGTGTTGCAAAATGTCAATAAATTTCGGTATTCTTGGTAATTTGTAAAGTTTAAAATTAAGATTGTAGTGTAGGTTTAGCGCCAAAATACTCAAAATACATTATTATTGTATATATTTTATTGTATGCGGTGGGGAGAGGGGGGTGGGATGAAAATTATGATTGAAAATTGTGCCGTGAATACTAAAAGGTTGAGAAACACTGCATTAGAGTATAACTTATAAGAAAAGCACGGTGATTTTCCTGACTTTCTCTTATGTAATACTTGAATTCAACTCATTCACTTAAATCAGTTTTGTTATAATTTTATATCTTTTTTTTCATACTATGGTTAATTCGACCGGAATATGCCTTAAATAGATCCAGAATCATAACATACAACCTTGAACTGAGAATCGAACTCGTAAACTGTTGAACTGAAGGTCAGCGATGTATCCATTCAATTTTGACTACACAAATTCTGAATAGGTTTTCAAAAAATATTTTGGAGTGAGTTTATTAAAATGGTGTATTACATAAACCCTGTGCTCTTTAGCTTATAAAAATATAAATAATGTGTATAATAAAACCTTTTCGCGTTATATATACAAAATATGTAAGATAACTATCCAAAAAACATTGGAATATAAATTTAGTCATTTCTACTAGCGTTTTTTGCAGAATATTTATTTGCAATGCAAATAAATATTTAAAATGTTTTTAATTAATTTTTTACTTATTCGCCATTTATCTCAGATTAAACTTTACACTTTTCTTACTTAAATAGAAAAAAATGCCCCTTTTTCAAGTAAAAAACAAATTCACTTTTAAGATAAAACAACATATTTATCCTTAATTTAATTTATTCGTTCTATTTTAAATGTATTCACTTTGCTAATTTCTTTTCTGCTCTCCAAATTCTTAATTCAAAAGATAATCGAAGAATTCTAAATTTCTTTTTATTCAACTTTGTTTTTATTGGCTAACACATTTTTAAATAAATTAAAAACAAAGATCGCGTGATTTTATTTAAAACACATTTCAATTAATTTATTTATTTTCCACTTTTCTGTGTATTTATTTTTTTTCATTTATTTACTAATCTGATAAAATAAATATGTTACCTTTGTATCACACATTTTTTTTATTTTGAATTTTCAAGTCTTAATACAAGTGCTTTTTTTAATTCGTAACTTTCACGTCTTAAAACAAGACTAAAAACAAGTGCTACATAAAATTGATTTTTATCGTTAATTTCTTTTTTGGGGGGATTTTTGTAAATAAAAACACTGCAAACATGGAAAGGAAATTTATACAATAGCTTTTGATTTAATCGCTTACAATGTGAATATCCTTACATTTTAATCAAGTCCATTTTTGTTCTTCGTGACTTGAATTTTATTAATAAAATTCATATTCAGTTTTCGCATCATTTTTATAATATTGATATAAAAATACCCACCAAATTCATGGGGTAATTCATGGAACAAAACTGCTATTGCTGTGGAAAGCCCTCCTCTTACTCCAGTTGAAAATGCAGCACCAATGGCGAGTCCATCGCCAAAATTGTGTATAGAATCGCCAATTGTTACCATGATGGCCATAGATGTAAGTCCTATAAATTATTATAAATATAGTCATTTCATAAAATAATTGTGAGATACAAGCGCGGTAAGAAATATCAATATTATATTTTTAACTTATTCGCATAATTGCTCTAATTACAAATTTTTCTTTCAAAAAAATTTCAAGAAATCAACATATTATATTGAAGTACAATATGGAGATATTTTAGGCTTATAAACGAAAATTCCCAGCACACTTATATTTAAATATTTATTAGGAAAAAATAAAAAACATTGTTCTTCTATATACATATTTACATATATTGTAAATAAATTAGAAAAATCCAATCCTGCGAAGTATGCATATCAAATAATACTGAATACGGCACATTTCTTCCTATTTTCACATTTTCTGATTTCTTTATTTATATTAAAACAACTTTAATATCAAATCAAGCTGCTTTAAAAATAGTTTATTTTAATTTTTTATATGATCTCATATATAATAATAATTTTATGTGTATAGTTGCTTATCTTAGCCTTTACAAACTAAAAATTGTGAATAGTTTAGCCTTTAAAATTAAATTCTACTTATATATCTCACATTACTCACATATCTACATTTACATATCTCACATTTATGATGTTCAGTTTGATTTCTTATGATTTATAAACTTTATGCATACACAAGAATAGAGTTTTGCAATTATACTATCATGTTTTAAAACGAATGTAAATGGAACTAGTTTTTCTTTCTCTTTTATACCTTAAGGATAATTTACGACATCATTTTCTATGAGAAGATTTGTTTTCTCTTTACCTTTTTACAAAGGATAAGCAAAAAAGTATTAATGTGAATTAATAATTATAAAATATATCGCTTTTCTTTTGTAATTGATATAATTTCTGACAGAAAAAAGTACTTAAATAAATTTTATAAAAACATCAGTATTCTAAAATTTGATTAATCAACGAAATTATATTTTTAATAACTCAGGTTTATGTATAAATTAGGTTAACTGCTATTATGTAAAATTTAAAATATGTATGTTTGTATATATATATATATATATATATATATATGTAATGAAGTTTTAAATTATTTTTACAGATTTAAAGGGGTGGTCGTATCAATCTCTATTAGCAATATTTACCATAGAACAAAGAGTCGCATTCCACTCTGAGAGGCAGAAAAGAGGAAAACAGAAACGCATCAAGCAAGAACAAGAGACCTCAATAATCAAGGGGACGCATGTTTTCCCACCGCTTGCACGGTCTACGAAGTGATGGATTCTATTACAATCAAGATACCTGATTGTCCAATGCTCTTCATGCTAATCAATGTTTTGCTGTGTTGCCATCTTTAAAAGAATGTCTCGTTCGATTGATGAATACAAGTCATATCCCTAGACGTAGCATATCTCCTATGACTACTAAGAAATTAACATTACAAATTTCCACTGAAAAGAAGTAATAATACCAAAGAACTTAGCTTTTAAATAATTTTAAGGAACAATAATCAGAACAAGCGTTGTGCTTTTAAAAAGACGCAACGTCATCACTTAAAGTATTACTTTCATAACATCGTCTGAAACATTTCATGATTGCTATAGCGCGTACGCGTAAGAATATGCATATATGCACCTTACATACAGTGAAGTAAAAGATAATGGATATCAATTATGAAGATTGCACAAACAGTGGTTTCCAACTTGTCACATTCCAGGTTTTCCTAATTTTCTTCGTGATGATCGCTGAATGCGACAAATCGATTCGTTTTCCATCTCAAAAAGCAATGCAGGATGTTCGTGAAATGCATGAATCTCAGAAATAGAAAAGTGAGTTTTGACTAGATTTGAAGCATTTTCTTCCACAAATAGAGACTATATCTTAACTATTGCTATGGTGTATTTGACACGAGGAGTTCATGCACTCTGACTGCGTGCAAAAAAGTGCTATCTTTGCATATACATGATTACCCCTGCGGATCAAATTTTATGCAGTAGATGTTGGGGATGAAAAATATTGCTCCAAGATTTCATTAGTAGTATTTAGTTTCGAGACAATAAAGCAGAAAAGGGATTTTTAACTTGCTCAGTCAACACGTTTCCAGTATTCCTCCATCTAACATTAATTTGCTGCTGCACTACCCCTCAAAATCACCAAAAAACATTTTCTATAAATTTCTGGGTTAGTAACCTTGGTGATTACCAAGTGTGGCGCTTCCATCATGACAAACCGTTTGATCGGAACAACATAGCATACCTACTTGGAATAAGTGCTTCCCAGTCTAATGCATGTTATTTTGCTCTTCAGCCTGAGCGATGTATGGTTTAAGCACGATGGGACCTCATTATATTTTTTATCACGGTCCACAACTTCCTGAATGCCACATATCCCGTATGATGGATCAGATGTGGCGGGCCTGTCCCTTCGCTTTCTCGCTCACCGGACTTCAACCCACAAGATTTTTTCACCTGGGGGTTAAAGAAATTTTTTAGGGAAAGAGACACCTGTATACTCTGCTGAAGACCTTGTGGTGAGAATCATTGTTGCCATCGACAAAATAAGCACGGTAACACGAATATTTAAAAGAGTACGTTAGGTTGTTCTTTCACCGATGCCAACTGCACATCGAAACGCATGGTTGGTATTTTTCGCACTTGTGATTTTTCAGTATGTAATAAATTTGACTGTGGAAATTTTGTTATTGTTCATTTGCTTTCCTAACATAATTTTGAATATAAGTTGAAATTTAGTGCGAATATTCCTTTTTTCCTTCCTTTCATATTGGGATGAGGCCTCTTTTGTGACGCCATTACTGCTCGTTTCGATCATATCTACCGTATATATATATATTAAGTTTGGAGAAAAAATTCGTGTAATTGTTTCTATAGATGACTGTAGTGATTTATATCTCGTAAGGTATTAATCAAAGAGCTTCAAATGTGTGATCGTTAAGAAGGTGACATTTTGCACTAAGATAATTCGTTTGTTGTTTTTTGTTTGGTCCTTTAAGTTGTGAGTAAAAAATGGAAATCAGCCAAGAAAAAATTCAGTACATTTTACAGTTTTTCTATTATAAAGGCGAAAATCAAGCCAGATGTCTAAAAGTGTGAATAGTGTTTATGGTTCCGATGTATGATATTGATATTGCAGTCTTCCTGATTACTCTGTCAAAAGCAAATGCTTGCAACAGGAATTGTATCAATACATTGGTATAATGACAGTTTACCATCCTGAATAAAGTTTATTAAAAATATTGAATAAAAAGATTTAATTCAGGGTCAATTATATCACGCAAAAAGTGATTTTATGCATCTTCTAACGGTTACTTTTCACATATATTAAGCGGATTTTGGACATTATTCTTTAAGAAATAATGGTCCAATAGTAAAAGCTTAGTTGAAAGTGGATTTTATAATATACTTCTAAATAAAATCTTATTTCATTGTGACCATTTTCCAACAACATGTTGGTTATTTGTGATTTTATAAATAATTGTCTCTTATGAATGATTTAAAATAAAACACAATATATACTTAGAAATGAACTCTATACCTAAAAACACAGGTTTTGCAACCATTAAATTAGGTGGTTTTTTCATAGTTTCAACTTCCACAATTTCTGTATCCAAGGAAGTAGTAGATTGGTCTCTTGAAACAGGCTAGAATATTTCAAATAAAAAAGTTTCATAAGTTTAGTGCATGGATGGCTTTTTAAATATACATTTAAAAAATCTATTCACAAATAAAAATATATTATCATTGCGAAAAATGAATTTAAAAACGAAATTGTAAAAGTAATTAAATTTTGCTTGATGAATTTCATAAAGACACAAATAATTTTTGATTGGTATATCTTTAAATTGAAATCACATTAAATTACGAAACACAATGGTCATGATTATTTTCCTTGTATTAAACTTATGTTCATAAATAATTGAATTTCATTGAAAAAAAGTTTCCACATTTCATTAATCAAAATTAAATACTTTGCATTATTTATTTTAACAAATTGGATAATTTTATTTCAAATGCAAAACTCATAAAACATGTAAAAATGTCATTTCATTAACTATTAAAATTTATATAAAGATGTAAGCACAATTAGTAAAGTTTACAACCGTCGTAAAATCCGAAATAAGTGTGTTTAATAAAACAAAAACAGAAGTTGAATTTCAGATATGAGTTTGTATTGTTTTAAAGTGAGTTATTTTGATGATTTAAAAAAACTAGATATTTTTTTATTATTATATATAAACTTTTCACTCTTTATTTTACATAAAACTTTTCTAAGACTTGTTTTTTATTTCAATTTCAATAATAGTAATGTAAAACGAATTCTGGAAATTTTCCTGCCTAATTCAGATCTATAAACTAGACTATTCATACATAATGCTAGCGTACATAATATTATAACATTACTACTATGTAACTATAACATTCATACATAATACTATAACCCCTGCATTTGTATAAAACTTATTTTTATCACCATTAATCAAAATTTTAAATTATATTATCGAAATTTGGTATAGAAATAAATTAAAGAAAGTGTAACTAAGTGAAATAAACTTAAGTTTTCCAACAAATCCGATTACTTCTCCAGTAAAATGCGATGATATCAGTTGTGATATCATGTTAGGATAATAATTAATTTTAGTAAGCGAAAAAATTTTTCCAAATCAAATGACCAAAATCAAAGTAATTTATTCAAGGTATTTTAATTTCAAATTCTAATATAAAGGGGTGAATAAATGCTTGAATGGAAGATTGATTTACTGTGATGATTTATGATAAATAATAATTATTAAATAATCATCATTTATCATTTTAATAGCTCGAAATCACTTTTTAGGGAATATTTAACTATCAAATGACTATTATTTATATAAAAATGCTACAATGTATAAGTTTATCTGTTACTGACCAGTTGTGTTTCCGATTTCGTCTTGACCGACATCAGTGTGGGCAGCTCATCGGGAAGGTGAGCATGACTGTGACCATGTCCTTTGCTGTCCTGTAAACAAGGTCAATTCTATTAAATTCAATATCTTTCCAATATTGCGTAAAATATCATTTCATGTTACACATAAGAAATCAGAAAATGTCTTTGTGGGAGTAATCTTTGCAATATCATTGAGAGTTAAGAACGCTTTAGAAAAAGAGTAATAAATCTTTTCTGATTGGAATTTCAATTTGACAATTTGAAACGAAAACAATTTTTTTACTTGTTTACATTTCTCTGAAATGGAATAAAATGGTCAAAGCCAAAACAATTTACTTAAGGTGTTTTAATATCAAATTACAGTTTAAAGTTGTAAAAAGTGCTTGAATATGGAAGAGTGATTGCTAGTAAAATGTGTAATTTCATTCAAATTTAAGAAGAAATTAAAATTGAAAAAAAAATTATAATATATAAAACAAGAGATGTCGTCATAAAAATATGAGAAAGATGGAATGTTTTACGCAAGAACAAATAAAATATATGATAAATAAAAAGTGTAATGTAAAAATTTATGAATCTATATCTAAAAAATTAGTTTATCAATTTACAAAACCATTAAATTTTACAACTATAAAAAGTTGACAAAATTATTTTGAAAGCATATATCTTTAAAAAAAAAAAATACATAGTATGTTAATTTATCAAATTACATATAGAACTCTAGGAAAAACAGACATTACATTAGAAACCATTTTGAGACAAAGAAACATGTTTTAATTTATAATTTAACGACGATTCAGGAAGTTAATTAGGATTTAGCACAAAAAGAGCAAAAAAGTAACAGCATGATTTCATATCCAGCACGCCAATTATAAAGAATCACGTGACTTGATAGTAAAAGTCGAAGAAACACATTTGGAACCGTGTTTCAAATTCGGCAGGTCAGCTGCATATACCCGCAAGTTCAAAGGTTAAAAGAAGAGTCGGAAACATGGTAATTAAATTGATCTATGAAGACGAATTCCTTCGTGTTTTCTTTTTTTTCTGGGACACATATGATTCACTTTAGTTACTTCATAATAGTAACAAAAAATAAAATGAAATTATGTATTCGCAGTTTGTCACTTGCTGTTTCAGATCAAGATGAATGCTAATTAATAATTATTATAATTGAATGCAATTTAATAATTAGTACATAGTACATTCGTTATTTAATAATGAGTAAATCGTCTTATATTTGCAATCTACAAATTTAAAATTCACTGCAAAACTATAAGGCAATCCTAACTAACACCAATAACTAAAACTGGTTACACATTACAAGAAAATTAAAAGAAAAAAGTTTCATTCCTGAAATGCACTGCAAATTGCTGCTTTTCTCACCTTCCGAAAGTAACAATCACGACATAAACTAAAGCAATACATGATAATATGTATTTTACCTTTAATAAAAATAACTCGAATTTATATTAACATGTATACTAAAAAAGCACTATAAGATTTAATATTATGGGCTACATATATAACCGTTTAAAAAAAAATTCTTGCTTATTATCCAAATAATTTATAATGAAATATAAATTTCTATAAAGTTATTAGACGCTTAATATCATAAAATTGAATGCTTTATTAAATCTCAAAATTTAAACACATTACCTTTAGCGAATTTCCAAAGAGCATTAATAATTCACAGAGTTTCTTAATAAATTCAAATTTTGTGGACATTCATTTTTATTCATGAAAATTCACGCACTCTTTGTTCAAGGTTATATATAAAGAAATAAACTAGGAGAATTTTATTTGACATTTTATATACTAGAAATGTAAATTTCCATATATTACAAAATTTCGAGAATAATTTAAATCACATAATAAGATTCAATTTTATCAAACATGCATTAAAAGTAGTTTCAAAAATCTTTATTCAAAAAAGTAAATATTATTATTTCTAAAGTTTAAATTAATAATTTAGAAACTGTTATTATATATTTTAATATATGAAATTAATTTTTAATGTTTCGTAACATAAAACTTTATATATTGTTTAAATTTTGAGTTTATTACAAAAACTTACCGTAAAAAAAATAAACTCTGCAAAATCGTAAGTTTTATATTTATCTTCTTTTTTTCTTTATCATTGATTCAATCCAACTTTATCATTTATTATCTTGTAAATATAAAAATATTTTTCGATACTTAAGATTAAAGGAGAATGTTCTATTTTAAACAAAATTAACTTATCAATATAGAAATTCACAACAAAAGGAGAAACAACAAAAAACTTTGAAATTCGGAACAATCATATAAAAAATTTAAATAGGACGGAAGGAAGAACTGCTTTAAAATGATGTCAACAAGTTTCATATTTTCTAGATGATTGTTTTTTTCATTCTAAATTCTAATCACGTAGCTTGTGTCTTATCAGTGATAAGGAAGAAACAGTCATTATAAAGCATTTTCAATTCAACATTTGTAATAAAAACTAAAAATTATTTCAAAAAAGATTTTACAAGTATGAGAATTAAAATTTCTTATTTCAAACGCGATTAGTTTATAATAAAAACTTTTCTAAATCTTAGTTCAACACTTATTACTTTCAAAACAAAGTGCAATAAATAATTCGAAAAAAATTTTAAAAATATTAGGAGGAACGTTGATAAGTATTGAATCAGCAACATATGGAATCATTTATAAAAAAGAATTTCATATATGTTGGGGTGCCATCGATATAAATAAATAGTTCAAATTTCTGAATAAAAAGTCAATTTATTGCTGAAATATTAAAAAATAAAATTGTGGCTAAAGATTATTAATGACACAAAATATTTTGGTTATGTTTTGATTTAATATTTATTTAAAATCATTATTACTTTAATTGCAATCAAAATAAACGAACAATCATTATTCTACAAGTGAGTAGTGATTGGCCTCACCGTGGCTTAGTGGTAACAGATTTCCATTCAGAGAGATAGATTCCAAATTTGATCCCAATCACAGTTGAACAATAGGATGTCAATAAAGGTCTTTTGCATGCAAAACCAAAATGGTTGCTTGAAGTTTTCCTGGTTTTCTACCTTGTGATACGGGGATGCGGAATATATAAATAATTAAAATGTTTATGTTTAGTTAATATGTTTTTAGTCTTTCAGAAAGTTTTAATACAACTTAAGATATTAGGTTGAACATTATGGAATGTATATGTGAACAATGCATGACTTTGTATTAAAGGAAACATTGAAACAATAGTTGATGAATCTTCAAGCAAGAACAGGGTCTACATCAAAACCAAACTGTTTTTGAGTTTGATACTGTGTAGTGAGCATTCATTGAAATATTTTTGAGAATCCACAGCACCTTGCCTTCAGAGAGATTTTCCATTGATAGTTTTTCACTTATCAAAAGGAAGAGAATCAAGTACCACACTTGGCAGATATGTAAGTAGAATGCAAGAAGATATCATCCACCTCCTACCACTTCGCAATTGCTACGATGGCACTTCGAGACATTCAAGTCTAAAGAATGCGATCCTAACTCTAGACCTCGGTGGACCAAAATTTAACAGTTGTCCTGTCTATGTATAATGACGCCGCAATGAACATTTTAAATCTGTCCTTAGTTGTTGCAGTACTCTGATTCACGTTTTAATGAGGAAATCTGGAGAATCATTTGCTTTGATTTTCGATAACTGAGAAAAAATTCCACTCAGATGTAAGATAAGTACATTCTGATGCCCTATATAATGTTTCTCACTAAATTAGCTTCAGACTCCAAACTCCGGCAAAAGAATAGTTAGACTCCTTCTGTAAGTGTGTCACAGGAGCTTAAATATTCCCCTAAGACGCCGTTCTCCAGCAAAAGAATACTTAAATACCTTCAGCAAAGGTGCCACAGATAGATTCTTCCATTATTATACTAATATGGTATAATGAGGTATGATTCTTCCATTATTATACTAATTATATCATAATGAGAGAGATAATGGAAGAATTTTAGCTCCTGTGACACACATGCTGAAAGCATCTAAGTATTAAGTTTTAATCAAGTATTTTGACACCGTTTAATGGACAGCCGAATTGTAGCTATAAAGTGCTTAACATCATGATTTTACTTTCCAAGAATTTTTTCATTATATGCTGTATTCAAGTGTTTCAAACGAGAATACCATAAAATATCTAATGCGCAGGCGCATATAAATGCAAACAGAAATAAGAAATCCAACATTTTTTTTTTCCATTCTTCAAAATTTGTTAGCATTGAACTCAGATACTTCCATACTGAAAAGATGTGATATTTGAGCTTTAAAAACAAAAAATTCAAAATTTTTAAACTAGAAGTCCTTAAAATTCTTAAGAATATTTTTTAAAGAATTTTTAAGGCTATAAACCAAGTTTGAAACTGAATGGTTAACACTGTAACATTTACTTTAACAGTTGTTGGATTAGAATCTTACCTTGAATTTGGAAGCTGTTTGCGGTTCGTAATCCATTAAAAACTGTAGAACCAAATCTAAATAGATCCCGTGTATACAAAAGGACTACCGATTGGCAAATAAACATTTTAAGATTCAAATAGAATGTATAACTAAGTTATAGAACCTGCCGTAAGCTGAATGGTTAACACTCTCATTTTTTACTTATTTTAATAGTCTAACAGACATAAAATTTTTTGCTCTTTAATGCAATTTCTCAACTTTAAGTAATAACTTTGATTAATTTTTTTTAACAAAGTTTTCCAGAAAATTTCATGAACAAAAATATTTCTAACAAAAGTTTAGTTGTATTAAAAAGTATATTTACAATGAAAATCGCAATCAAAATTTGAATTTGTTTAAAATGTCGTATTATTTAAGACCCTAGAGAACTGGAAATCCTTCTATGTAAATCATTAATCTTTATATTGTCAATAAATTATGAGTTTCAAAAGTTTTAAGTTGATAAAGATATCATTGATTACCTTACTACTAATTCTCAATAAAAATCAATTTTATACATTAATTTAAAGGAATTAAAATCTAGAATGATTGAAATTCAAACTAACTTAAAATCACATGATCTTTAAAACTTGTAAACGAAACTCATTTTCTATAAACTCTTAGAAATATTCTTAACATTGTTTTTAAATTATATGATGAGCTTTAAATATTTATAATTAATAAAAAAATTGTGTTTTATTTTATTCACACAATATAAATATTTTATGTTCTTTAAAGACTAATTCTTGATATGTTTAAAAATAAAAAAATACACTTGTGAATAATACGATAAAAAAATACTGAAATGTAAACACAATCATTAACTAGAAATGAAAACTTCAAACGTATTGCTTAAAACATTCTTTTAATATTTATTAGATGTAAGATAATTTTATATAATTTTCTCATATTATTGCAAGTTTTCAAACCTCTAAATAAAGGAAACTTGACGACGCATAAAATACTTTCTATTTCTAAATAGAATCGTAAATATAAGATTCAATATTTACTTACATCTACAAATATTTTGAGTGGTTCTAAAGCAAGGTTAAATGTAATGTTATCTTAAGAGGTGGAGTTCTGTTTTACAATGTGACTAATATTTGCGGTAAAGAAAATTTCAGTCATCATTAAGTATAAAACAAGCCCTTTTTACATTCAGAATTGGCGAGAAATAATTGGCCTCCTAGTTACAACAGTTATGGAAATCAGTCATTCCATGATTATTCATGTAGACTGTTCAGGTGTAAGCTTGTTAATCATTGATAAAGATTTAATCAGCGAATATAAATGATTGCCTAAAATGATTTTTTGAAATGACATCATTATTTACTCATTACCGGAGAGAAAATTTTTACCTCATAAATAAATATTTATTCAAATTCATACAAATATTATTTTTTTAGATTGTACACAAATTTCCTTAACAAGGAAAAATGAAACTTATTCAGTTTTAGGATAATATATTACACAAAATTTGTTATAAAGCATTTAGAAACTTTCAAACTGCTAACTATTTATTTAATTACAATGTCTAATATTATATTATTAATAATGATATCAATTTTTTTAAGATATGATAATTATTTTTTCATGAGAAGGAACTAGTGATGGGCATTTCTCGTTTATGTATGATACAGTGCTTAAAAATGTTCAAAGTATCTATTCTTGTAACACATCATATCACCCTCTATCATTTAAAAAACCCTCATGGAACATGGAATGGATGTTTAATATCTTACGATCTTTGATTATTATGTTATTCACTGTGCAGTCAAATGCTGTAGAGCCGGACCCACTGTGGCCAAATAAGTACAACGTCCAGTATTTCTACGTACAACCTCCAGGATTCAATTTCAACTATTGTTCAGCAACGATAGATAGTGAATTCATCCCTCTGAATGCATATCACTTCTGAAAGTTTTTATGTCTTTTCCTTTGTAATACGTGGATACGGCCTATTTTCTTTGAAAAGATTTCTCAGAATACAAATCGCAACGGATATTCAAGTCTCACATAAGTCTTGATCTGTTACGTAATCCTTTCCATGGCATTAAATAAGTTATTAGAGATAGGATCATACTATGACTCATTAGTAGCACTATCTTTTTAAGGATAAAAACATTTTAAGGTTGATTCCGTCATTTTTAATAATTAAAAATGGATGTTGTGCTATTATCTTTTCTTTTAAGAACCGACCCATGCTCTAATAAATATCAGCCCGAAAGAGAGATCCCATAGAGAATGCTCAAAATTTTTAGAACATTCACTGTTATGTTATTTGCAATGCAGAGGCAAATTTTTTATTGGAATTTTTTTTCTGTAAATAAAAAAAATTCTCTCAGATTTTTAAATGAAATCAAAGTAATGAAATATACTTTAATTATGTATATATATATATATATATATATATACTGACATTTCAGCCTGGAAGTTTTATCTTTGCAATTTTAAATCCACAGTTTGAAATTTCAAAATACATCTTTAAATTTCTAATTAAAATAAAAGATATGCTTCAAGGAAAATTTAATAAAATATTTATTTTATGTACTAATTATTTAAAGAGACTAAATATAAAAATATTTATCTCATAAAAATTGTTATATAATAATTACAAAAAGGGGAAATGAAAATTATTTGCAGTCTTTTAAAGTATCAATAAATCAAAAGCAGGAAATTTCAAAATCCTAAAAAAAATTATTAATTATTAAAAATAGAACTCTACTGATATACATCATGTGTGCTCTACTTTCAGATATTAAAAAATTATTTAAAAATTTATTAATACTTATTAGACCAAGATTACGCGTCTAAAACACGTCAGTATATTGAAAATAATTTTTGTCAGGTACTCTTTTATTTATAATTATTCATAAAAATTTATATCTATAAAATAGCTCTAATATATAAATGCGTTATAAATTATATTAGAAAAAAGATATTCAAACAAGACGCAATAATTAATATTTTCTGTTCAAATTATGACAACAATGATTTATGCCAAGCCGTTTTGAAGAAAATTAATGATTTAATTGCTCAACCGAAGGCAAAAGAGGTTAAATAATTATATAAGATCTTGCTTGATTGGTATATTTCTCTAACAGAATAATCTTTTCTCAAATTGTAGAACAACACAGTAATGGAATTTTTTAAGGATCAGAATAGAGAAAAGTACCATATAAAAAATTATAACTATTTTAGAAATTGGAAAATTTAATTCATTACATAATGAAATAATTTGATTATCGTACAACAATTTAACCACAATTTTCACACAGAAATCAGGAAAATGTATCTCAATCATGCCAATAAAACCACTTGTCGAGAAAACGACGTTTATCTATTACAAAACAGAATAATTTCCAACCTCGTGCTCCCTCTTTTTACGCTCCTACAATATATTTTAAAAATAAAAGAATGATTACCATTTTTTTGGAAAAGTATTGTTCGCATCAGCGAATGTATTTTCACCATTCGCAATGCATTGTAACTCGCATTGGATCACAGATAAAAAAGAATCCCGATTACAATATTTAATAATTTCGAAACTAAATTGAACTTTCTTGCATTCTATATATTTTCTAGCATTTGTGTTTAAGTAATCTACGCATTAGAATACACATCGTGATCATTCAAACGTTTTAATTAATCTCTGAGAAACTGAATAATATCATTAACTATTCTGTGTGAAAAGATTTAATAATTTAAACGTTTGAGCTTTATGAATTAATGATTAAAATTAATGAAGAATTACATAATTCTCTAAGGCTAACTCACTCTGTAAATGAAAGAAACATTCGAGTGAGAGCAAAATATATTTTTATATCTACTGTTTTATGGCATTTCGGTTTTACTTTTAATTTTACATCTCTGTTTAAAGTACGGGAAGCAAAATTCAGCATTGTCCTTTAACTACCATGATAAATGGAAGTAAAAATTCACTTTTCAATATTTAAATATTTTTGTCAATGATTAGAAACCCAATGTAAATTATATAAAAAAAGCAATTTAATAATTACAATTAGATACTTTAATTTCAAGAAGACAACTGAGAATGGAAAATGTGGCTGTTGTTTATATGTTTCCTATATGTTCTAAAGCTTAAGATCCATGAAAAGAATTTTCGTGGACCTGCATGATATTTTATTATGTATAAATAAATAAAAATATTTTTTACCACAAGTCTATACTCATGTGCAATTTTCATTTTTTTCTTCATTTCTCTTTCAGTGGGCCAAAAAATTCATACTAACTCATGACGGATGAATTGTAACTCAAATTTATTTTCAATTTCCCTCTAGAAAGTAAGCAAACAATTTCATCACCTAGGATCCGATTTCATCATATGCCAGTAACTAATCCAATTTTTGCTATTTCTAATTTTCAATTATTTTAATATAAACATGATAACTCAATTACAAGTGTTTCAATTTAAAACTTAAGAATAAAATTAAAAACTTTCGAAGCATAATAAAATAACTATTTTATAAATTTTTAAATAACTAATTTTGATGTAAATAGGCATGTTTTTTAAAACGTATATTACATACTAAACGCGTGTGTTGTAAGGAAATAATTTTAAAAAGTCTAAAATCATTAAAAATCCAGTTGGCTTCCAGTTTCTAGAAAAAAAATATCACTAAAATGTTCAAAACTACTTGCTCGGTAAAAACATTTATGTCAGTCAAATCTAAAATGTTATTTTATATAAATTATATAATATTAATACTAGGTTGGGGAAAAAGAAATCCATTATTTTTACATGAACTTTTTGTAACTTCTTTCAGATTCGCTTTGTAAAAAGCTTTAAAACAGTTTTCATGTAGATTTTTAGGTCTTGTGCGAAGCTACGACTACTGATATGCTGTCAAGTTTGATAATTTTTGATATTTTATAGACATTCTCGACGTTGTTGTATCCATGCGAGGTGCATCTTTAGCATCTAAATACCCAAACGGAATCGACGAAACAAAAATTGTACGTAACTGGTTGTTACAGTCTTATATAGGACGATAAACACCATTCACAATTTTAGCCACCCGGCTATCTTTTCCGCCGTTACAAGAGAAAAACGAAAATGTATCGAATTTACTGTTTGTTGTCTTCCATTTTTGAAGACCTTGTACTCGTAACTGAATGAATCAAACAAAAAACCGCAAGAGGATATTTTAGTGTCAAATGTCACCTTTCCAACGAGCATAAATCTGAAATTGTTTGATAGATACCTCACAGTGATAGCGATCACTACAGACGTCTACCGAAAAAATAATGGATAACTTTTTCCCCAACCTAATAGTAGAACTAATGATGGTTAACTATAAAGTTATATATATTAGAACGAATACATAAAATTACATTCTTAATGTATTACATTAATAATTTATAATGTATTATAAGCCATACATTTAATTTTTTCTAGATATTGCCAGAAACATTAACACCACACTCACATGCGAATGATGATTAGATCCTGAAAATGCTGACATGATAGATTCGAAGAGGAAGAGAGCGTAAATAGTGAAAAAGACACCCAACTGAAGTTGAACATAAGGCTCCATGAATACATCGTCATGAGAATGTCCATGGTCTCCACCTGGTCCATGGGTATGCAGACCAAGAAACTACAAAATAGAGAATTTTAACAATTTTATATTCTGAGAATTGAATAATATGTTATTGCTTTTAACCAAACGATATTGTAAAATTTAAAAATATTTTTGAATAAATATTCCCCACTTTAAATATTATCGAATAACAGCTAATAAAAATTTCAAAAATTTAAAACAAAGGCCATTTTTTAATTATATTTGAAAATTTTATGTGGATATTATGTACCTGAGGAATAAGATGCAATAGTGCATCAGCTGCCAAGGTGCTAAATGCCAGGCCACAGAATCCAGAAATGATGTAACTGTATACTTGTTTCGCCATGATTGGCAACAGTAAAACGCCAGCAAGCGATGTAAGGCTGATGATGAAAACAGATAGAGAACCATAACCATATACTGCAATATATACGAAATGTTTTATTAAATTTTACCATAATATATAAAAAAATTAAATATCTATATATTTATAAAATTCTTAAAAATATGTACAAAGTTCAAATATATGTTTCAAAATATGGTAAATTTCAATATGAAAGGCAAATTTGATAATATTTATGTCAATCAAAATGTATAAATAAATATTTCAGAATAGTTATCATCAAAATATAAAACTGCTTTGACCTGAAATTAAATATTATACAATAATTTAATTAAAAAATCGTAGCATTGATATATAATAAGAGTAAATTATTTTAAAAATACTATCCGTTATCAAATTCTTCAAATAATGATAACTTTTTATTCATTTTATAATTCCTTTAACATTATAAATAAAATACCTTTATATTTTAAAATTTATATTTTGTTATATAATAAAATAATCGTATATCAAAACAAACAATAACAAATTATAGATCACTAAATAATGGTTTTATAGTTATATTATAATAACAGTGATATAATTAAACGAATAGGTTTCCATAATAATATGTAAATATACGATAAATAAAATTTATTAAAGTGCATTAAACACACATAATTTATAATTTATTTCTTATCATTTTATAAAGGCCAGCAATGTAGAATCTTGAATCAAGTATATATTAAATAGAATAGAATAATCTAATGTGATAATTTTTGTCTAAAATTTGTTATCAAACACTAAATTTCTAAATCTTGTGCTGAATATATATAAATATCTTGTGCATGTAATTTATCGATTTATATAGATATGAGTAGACGCGTGTATAAATTCAAAAGAATTTAAGATCCATAATTTATTATTATTGTGTCGCTTCTCCTACTTTTTTTTGTATTTAAAATTTTAATTTATTTATATTTAAGAAAAAAGATAGCATACAAAGAATTTTAATCAACAAATATATTAAAAAAAATCCATATAACACTGTAAGACAAAAAGAATATTTTGATGCATAAAATA